>JAJEKB010021253.1:0-27477 GCA_022393335.1 Macrotrachela quadricornifera | reverse complement strand
TAAAGCAAAATATGTTTTACTTTCTAATAATTGAACTTCAACAAGTAATTGTTTATCATCAAGTTTTTTTAATTCTTTAAGTAATTGAGAAGCAAGTGTAAGTGCTTCATTATATCGTTTTGTATCATAATATAAGCCAACAAGACGTGTCTGAAAATTTAAAATGATGATAGTGTGCAATAGTTTTTGATAATTTTTTTATATGATTGGGTAGGATTCCTCATAGGCATATTGCAAAACTCAATTTTAATATGAATTTCGGCTCGAGAACTATTTAACAATCTAGGATAGTGTTAAGTATATAAAATATCAAACAAACTTATAACAACTCAAATGTATTAAGTCTCTCTAGTCTTCATATTTATCTAATCTTTTATTTTGATTTTACCTGTCATATGATGAGAAAAAAAATGACATATGCTTTTTGAAAAATACGGTATAATTTAAATGAAAAGGCGTTGCCGAATTTTAACCGATACTCCTATAACGTAGTCTAAGGTTCAAATATGACGCATTTTATTTAAGTATTGATTACGTTATTCAATGCAATAAGTAAAATCAAAAGAAAAGATTAGATAAATATGAAGGCTAATAAGATTTGATACATTTTAGTGCAATTTTCAATGTCGATATCTTACTTCAAGTTCTTGTCGAAGAAATGTTCGATTTTCACTTTTAGCCCATTCGATATTATCTTGACATAAAGAAACCTAAATGAATTTAAATTAAAATTTTACAGAAAAAAAATTTATCTAACTTACTTCTTCACCAGTGTCTGCTTCCATATCAAGAAAAAGATCGACTAATGTTCGAACAAGTTTAGCTGCTTTAGCTTTACTAACAAGTCCAAGAAATGGACGAGTAGTTTTAATTAATGATGCTAATGCTTTAAAATAATTTTATTTAATAAATAAGAAAGAAAAAAGAATATTTCAAAATAATCATTTTATTACCTTTTGCATCTTTTGTTTCCTTAAAAACTTTTCCAAGTGTAAGAATAGCTGATTCTTTAATTCTTATTGATTCTTCATCATCAATTTTTGTTTCTAATTTAACTATTAAAATAGAAAAAGAAGATAAATATATTTATATAAAATAAAATCTTACTTAATTTTTCTAATAAACCTCTTGCAGTTTTATAATCTTTTCCTGTGAATGCATTTTCTGCTTCATCTAAATCAATTTGTTCCGATGATTTCGGCTTTTCGTCTGTTGTTAATTCAGGCATTTAAAAAAAAAAAATTTGTTTTTTTTATCTAAAATATATTTGATTTATCAATAATTAACTTATGTTGTCGAATAATTTCATCAATAATATAACGATTTTCATTCAAACAATTCTCATTAGAAAGATATAATTGAAAACATGTTTCAAGTTCATTTATACGTGTACATGTTTTATAAATTGTTTTTTGATTACGAAGAATTAATTCTAATAATGAAAGATATGCTGTAGTTGTATTATCTGTACATGAACGATTTGTTAATTCTCTACTAATTATTTCAATTAATAAACGTCGATCAGAATCTGATAGAATTATTTCATTTGTAATACCTTGATCATCAAATAAATCAGAAAAAAATTTTATTATTGAATTTGTTGTTTTATGTTCAGTTGGATCAACTTTTCAAAAAAAGAAAAACATCTTTTTTTTTTAATTATAATTTTTAATTTTTCCTTACTATCTCGATTAAATAATAAAATTAATCTTTCAATTAATTCTCGACATGATATTTGTTCATTAATAGTTAATAATGTGATCACTATTGGATTATTATATGGAAAATCAAAACGTAAATTAAATGATAATAAAAATTTAATTGATATTGAAATTAATTCATCATCTTTATTATTATTTTCAATTAATTCAAATATAGATTTTAAAAATATACTATTCGATAATTGACCTAAAGAAAAATAAAATTGAATAAAATTAAAAATATTTATTTACTATTTGTATGCACTGGAAATGGTTCATCTGTTAAAAGAAGATTTGTCAGAAGTTTCAAAGCAGATATCACAGTTGATTTTGTATTGTTATCTAAAAGAATTTACTCTGAACAAAATCATTTCACAATGAAAGTGTAAAATGATATGAAACAATTTTTGTATTCACTCTCCTATCTTACAAATAAATCTTCGATTTCAGAATAGACAAAACTCTATTGACTCTTCATTTCTTAGTTAAAAATCTACAATTCTTAGCTTTATGAGAATTAATTATCAATGTTTAATTTTAATATAGTCATTACATACGCAAGTAAATTTTTTTTAACCACCTGTTGAATTAATATTATTTGTATTTGTTTGGATAAATTGAATACAATTTAATACAATTGGATGATTGATTACATTTACTTTGGCAAATGTTGGATCAATTTGACATAAAAAATGAACAATATCATAAAGAATATCATGAATTTGAGTTCCAACATTCTAAATAAATAAAAAGACGTTTTATTTTTTTGCTTATAAATATTTTTATTAATTAACAATACAAACCATGCCAGTTAAATTCATAAGATCAATTAAATATAATCGTATATCTTGTTGTTTAATTATCTTAACAAGCAAAAAACAATGAAGATTAACATGAGATTTCTAAAAAAAAAGAAAGAAATAGAACGATATATTAGATATAATTCATTTTGTTTTTACTAATAAATCTTGTAATTGATTAATAGAATCAATAAGTGTATTTCTATCACGTCCTAATGTATAATTACGTTCTTCACAATCATTTGAACATATACTTATTGTTTGAATTAAATGTTGAAATTGATGAATATCTGGATGATCAATACTTTGATCAAAACGCTAAAAATTATCAATTAAATTTTTATTTTATAAACAGAAAAAAAATCTTTTTTTTTTACTTCAACAGCTTTATTTAATTCATTCCATTGATTATCTTTTAATTGAATATTTGATAAATACGAAAAAATTTTTGATGAAAGTTGTGAACATAGAAGATAATTTGATTGTGTTGTTGTATGAATTAATGAAATAATATCCGAAACAATTTCATCATTATTCATCGTGTTTTTTCTTTTGTATTAAAATCGAATATATACATTTTTCGTTCGTTTTTTTTTCCTGTGTTTTTTTTGATAAGATAGTTTACAATAGATTTTATTGGTTAAAAATTTTGATCAATGAAATGTTTTATTTGCTTATTTATTCAGTCAGTCTGTCTGCCAACATTACGTTCGCGGTTTGTGTTACGTCTATCACAAACATTTACACCTTATCAATATGCTTGTTCATGATCGTATGTAGTTGAAAAAAAAGAAAAAAGAATTTTTTTTTTGCTGAATATTTTATTTTAGGTGATATCAGTCGTTTTGCTGATCGTAGTCGAGAACTATGGTCTGAACGAACAATGTCTGATATAAAATATAAAGAAAATAGTTTGTTAAAATAATATTAAATTTCTTTTTTGTCTATTAAAAATATTTCTTTATAAAAGATTTTCTTCGTTGTTGTGGAAATTGTCCATTTGCATCATTACTTGCATTTGTTTTAACATTAACTGGTACAGGAATTTTTTGTGGATGTCTTTTTTATCCAATTCGTGCATCTATTGAACAAATTAATCATGTTTTTGAAACTGAATATATTGATCATGAATGGTAATGAATTTATTTGAATATTTAGAAAACTAGACTTTTTTTTCTTTATAAAGGATTCGTATATCACGTCTTGTTGTTATTTTTGTTTTGACAATTATGGGAGGACTTTCATTGATTTTACTTACTGTTGGATCATTAGCTACGGGTGCTACTCGTCATCAAGTTTATACAGGATTTCGTTCTCGACTTGGAGGACGAATTGCAACAGGATTTGTAAATAAAGAAATATCAAATATTAATAATAAATTTTTCTTTATAGTTTACATTTGTTGTCTATATGATTTTACTTATTTGGTTAATTATTATGATAACTATGATAATACCATGTATTGGTTTATATATATTAAAATATCGTTGTATTGAAACTTGGTCATTACCAACAGCATCTGGTTCACCAGATACAGCTTCACCAGTAGCTTGTTTAACACCAGGAACTTATGGAATTCCAGTACCTAAACATAAACCTGATGTAAAAGTTTGTCAACAAAAATTTAATGAATTATGTACATTGGTAAGAGATGATAGAAAGAAAAATTTCTAAATAATTTCATTTCTAATATAGACTGAACATGTACCAAGATTTTGGGCAGGTTTAATTGGATCATTTCTTGTTGTTCTTGGTTTGGTAAGAAAATTCTTATTAAATTTAATTTATGATTAGTATGATTATTATTTTAGATACATTTTCTTTGTTGTCTTGTGGCTAATTATGCACATATAAAAGATGGTCGAAAATTGCGTGATTATGAAGAAGCTATTCGAGAAGAAATTGAAATATCTAAACTTAATCAATAATTATATTTATTTTATATTATTATTATATATGGGTAGAACTTTATCTCATTTTTGGTCTTGATATTAAATTCAAAATTTTTTTTTTCTGTAACGAATTATTTAGTTATTCGTTTGGTCAGATACATTTATCCATTTACTTCTCAACATTTTGTATAATATTTATGTTTATATAATCAATTTTTTTTTTTTCTTATGAATTTTAAGCATTTATTGCTAAATATGTGCCTTTTTATATTTGCCTTGTCTATGCATATTATTTGTTTGTTTTAGTGAATGAATGAATAAATAAATATACAGTTTGATTTGATGAAAAATAGAAATAATATGCAATATAATAGTAATTGAACAAAGATGAGACTTTATTTCTTTTCTTTTGAATCGTATATATCTTATTTTTATAATATGATGACAAATGAAACAACGTAACAGAAAAGAGAAGCATCCTTAAAAAGATTTCACACTTTTCCTGTAAAAGAATCATATAAAACAATCTTGAGGGGTGTGGGTGTCTCTGGGTTTTTACTGCATCATTTCATTTACAAACATGTTATAAAGATACGGTATATACAATTGGCAAGAGAAGAAAAAGTTCTATCGTTTGATTAAAAAGAAGTGTTTCTTAGCATCCATTTATTGAAGAGAAATAAGGGTCGACATTTGTCCAATTACTCTTGCATTGCATGTTATTTCTACGATTGAATTATAAAAGAAAAAGCATAATTTTCTCTTTTTAATTTGTATTAAGAAAAGGAAGGATGTTGTTACTATAATTTCATTTATAGTATTCATGTGAAGTTCGTCCTGGAAAATCTAATATTGAACATTAATAAAAATAAAAATGATACATATTATGTCAGTACAGGATTAATGAGTCTACAGTTAAAACTTGAATAAGTCGAGAACGTAATTGGCTAGTGGTCTTAGTTTTTAACAATCGAAAGAGAAGCCATGGGAACATCTTATTCTCTGATAGTATATAGGATAAAATTAATTTGAAACCAATGATTTTCGAAAAAAATTCAAAATTATGTCAAAAAATAGTCTATTATTTCGATGAAATTTTGATTTTGATATGTACTTTAGATAGAAGAACTTGAGAATCTATAATTCAAGAGATAATTTAACATACAATTTTCTTGACTTTTTGGAAATCATTGTTTTCAAAATGATTTTGTCCTGTATACTATCAAAGAAAAAAATCATTCCCATAGTTTCGTTTTTGGTTGCTGAAAATCGCAGATCGTTAGGCGGTTCTATTCCCAACTTATTAAATTTTCATCTCAGTATTTTTTAAGTCTGCACCAACATTAGTCGGATGTTCTATATAATGATTGAAGAAAATTTTCAAAAAGGAAATGTGAATATATAGAACATATAACTTTTAATTTCATTTGTTTGATTTCGATAACATCTAAAAAAGATATAATCCATGAAATATTACGCATTTTGCAATTAGAAATGATTTGTATTCTTAAAAATAACAATATTGATAAACAGAGAATTATTATATATTGTTTGAATTACTAATTCAATATGAATTTTTTTGCATAAAAGATAACACTAATCGTAAGCTTTGAATCGCTATGATATCAATCGGTTTTTTCTTCTTTAAATCTTGATATTTACTTATAAAAAATTTATCAGAATTTCATCATTTATTTCAATCTAATCAAATATCGTTTGTTCATTAATGATTATTCAACAATCAATATGAACAATAAATCAACAACAAAAAAGCCATATTATCAAAAATATTTATAATATATAACTAAAGAACATAGATTTATCTTTTGGTAATCATCAATTAGCTTTTCATAAAAATCAATAGTTGATCATATGTAAAAAAAACACTCACAATTCGCTGTGTTCATTCTGTAATGTTCAATACATTGTATTATGGAGAAATATTAAATGAATATTGACTATAAAAAATTATAATCTTAATATCAAGATGACACTAGTTGACAATCTTAGAAAAGTTTACCTGTAAATTTTGATTTGAAATATATAAAGATATAGTTGTGAGTAGTTAATAGAAAGACGAATGGATATATTATTTGACAAGTAGGTCGAACATAAAGTGTCTGAGTTGACACAGTTAAATAACTATCTTCATTATTAAATTTCGTCTATTATGTCTGTTGATGTCTCTGACTTATTCCCAGTACTTGAACCTGATATTGAACCTACTGTAAATTTATTTTTAATTAAATTTTATTTAATTATTATTTTGTTTACAATTTTTAGCTAATTCTAACAAGTAGGTCACCTCGATTGCAACGATATAAAAATGCCGTTACTATGATTGTTTTATTTCTCATCAATTTATTAAACTATATGGATCGTTTTGCTATTGCTGGTAAATAATTAAATTAAATAAGAACATTATATGAAACTTATATTTTATTTTAGGTGTACTAGATCAAATTCAAACAGATTTTAAGATTGGTAATGCAAAAGGTGGTCTTCTTCAAACAGTATTCGTTTGTAGTTACATGACTCTAGCACCTGTCTTTGGATATTTAGGGTAATTTGAAGAAAATAGAAAAAAAAGTTTCATTTTTAAAATTTTTCTTTATTTATAGAGATCGATATAGTCGAAAAGTGATAATTATTGTGGGTGTGACACTATGGTCTATGACTACTTTAGCTGGATCATTTGTACCAAATCATGTAATTTTATTCACTATATATATCTATATTTCTTTGATTAGTATTATTTTGTTTATTTTTATTAGCTATTTCTAGTTTTTCTATTATTACGTGGTTTAGTTGGTGTTGGTGAAGCATCATATTCATGTGTTGCACCAACAATTATTGCTGATCTATATAGTCACGGCACGAGAACAATGATGTTAGCTGTTTTTAATATAGCTATTCCATTAGGCGGGTAAAGAATAGTATTTTCATGAAAATATTTTTTTTTAAATAAATATTGATATAGTGGTCTTGGTTATATTGTTGGTGCATATGTTTCAAAAGCATTTCATGATGATTGGCGTTGGGCTTTACGAGTAAAATTTTGTTTACTTATTAATTGTCATATATTTTGATATATTTAGTTTACACCTGCTCTTGGTTTCGCTTGTGTTATATTACTTATTTTTCTCGTTAAAGAACCAGTACGTGGTAGTTCAGATGGAATTCAAACATTAAAAAGAGATAGTTGGTTTTTTGATGTTCGACAAATTGTTAAAGTGTTTGTTGAAAATTAGTCTAATTAGTGTATTATATTAATTTATTTGTATTATTTAGTAAAAGTTTTATTTTAACAACACTTGGATTTACATGGGTAGCATTTGCATTAGGTTCACTTTCTTGGTGGGGACCAAAATATCTTCAATTAGCTCATAGTTGTTATAATAATGATACCTGTGCAGAAGATAAAAAAAACTAATGCCAAGTAATGAATTTATAATAATAATAATAATATATTAAATAGTTTTAATTTTTTAAATCAGTGTTAGTTTGTATTTTGGTATAGTAACTTGTGGTGCTGGTCTTCTTGGTGTTCTTCTTGGAAGTGAAATTGCTCGACGGTATGTTTACTTTTTTACTTTATAATAATATCTATGAAAAATTTCATGATTTTTTTTTTCTTATAATAAGCGATATTGATATTGATAGATATTGACTTAGTTTTATTGTTGTAAACTGAATATATTTATAAGAATGATTTATATCTTAATTTTATTTGTTTAAACAATTTAATGTTAATCCTATATTAAATATTTATATTCTAGTTATCGTAAACGAAATGAAAGTGGTGATCCAATTGTTTGTGGTGTAGCCGTATTTATATCCATACCGTTTTTATTTGTCGTGCTGATATTTTCTAAAGATAATTTAATTTCAACATGGATTTGCATATTTATATCAGAAACATTACTTTGTAGTAATTGGGCATTGATATCAGATATGCTTATGGTTAAATTATAAATAAAATCTTAATTAATAACTTATTTATTTTTTTTTATAGTATATTATTATTCCAACAAGGCGTTCAACAGCAAGTTCTATTCAAATATTTATTATGCATTTATTGGTTTGTTTTAAAAAAAAATTCTTTTTAATTAATTCTATTTAATAAAACTAATAATAGGGTGATGCATCTAGTCCTTATATAGTTGGTGAAGTGAGTGATTTTTTTCGAAAAGGATCTGAGGATAACTTTATTCTATGGAAATCATTACGTAATGCGTTAATGTTAGCACCAGTTGTTGCTACACTTGGTGGTGTAGCTTTTTTAGTTGCAGCTGTTTTTATTGCTCGAGATCGTCGACAAGCACAAGCTAATATAGAATGTAAAAAGAATTTTTTCTTTTGTTTTGTTGTTTTTTATAGTTTATTTATTTTTTAGCAATGAGTGCAAGCAATTCTTTTCGAATGAATATATCAGAAAAAAATTAAAACAGAAAATAATTGTGTGAGTTTATGGTTGTTAATAATGACTGATTTATGCTGTTTAATTATATATAATCAATCAGATATTTGAAATTTTTGATCTGTTAATTTTTTTTATATGTAGTATTGATAAATAAATTTCTTTATTTTTTATTTTTTTAGTAGTTAACAATGATTCATCAACTTGAAGTTTATCTGTGCGTTTTTACCATTTATAATATCTTATTTTTTTTTCTGTGATTTATTTATTGTCTTTTTTTTTCTTTCAAGTAAATTAAGTGAACATGAATTTGGCGTTTTGAATAAAGCAACAATTATAAAAATAAAACATTGAAGAAATTTTTAGAACTATTATTAAGAATTATACCTATTTAATGTAACAGGATAAGATATCATAAAACGCTTTCGAGATATAATATTACAAAAAAATGATGATATCAAGAACATTTCTGTTGTCTTAAGACATTTAAATGATAAGCATATTGATGAATAATATCTTGAAAAACACACATTTATAAATAAAACAAAAAACATGTTATTTGCATTATTTACAATCTATTAGTTAAAACTCAACTAAGAATATAAGATATTATTAGATTAAAAATTACATTACCTTGAATTCATTAATCATTAAAATTTTCTTTTCAAAAATCTTTTATTATGAGAATAAAAAAAAAGAGAAAGAGAGAAGACCGAGCATGATTACGAAAGAATAGATCATTTACATTAAGCAAAAAAAAACCAAAGTTCATTATAATATGGATACATAAGAAGAAGCAGATTTGGAATAAGGAAACAGACCATGAATAAACATCTCCTTCAATCAATTGTTATATACATTAAATTTGTAAAAAAAAATATATATATATGTCTTCTCTTTTAAATATTTGCTAATTTAACTTTAATGGGTACTGATTCAGGTATTTCATAATGATGTTCATTTGGTTGAATTTTTTCTTTTTCATATATATTATCGAAGACAATATCTTGAGCACGAACTGATAAAGTATGATGTTTAGGTTTATGACAACAAAGTGAGACAATCATATCTATATTAAATACAAAAATATATATTTGATTATTTATAAAAAATAATAAACTTACACCAAAGAATAATTGATGATGAAATAAAAATAGCAAGAAGAATCCATATTGGAATTTTTGATTGTTTACGAATAAGATTATTCCATTCATTATGAATATTATTAATAAATCGTTGAAAACGACTATTTAATAATTCCATTTTATCTTCTTGATGATTAATAAAATCTTTTATTTTATTTTTATTATCTTCATTTGATATTCTAATTCCTGGAAGATTTTTAGCTATATTATTAATAATTGTTTTAAATTCATTTGATTGTTCGATCATATTTTTACTATCTTTAATTTTTTTAATTATATCATTAAATCTTTCAAGTGGATCATTACTAGTTGCTGGACGTTGACGAATACGAATAAGAATTATCGATTTTGGACGTTCATTTTCAACTGTTTGTTTAACAGCTTCCTAAAAAAGAAAAAAAAAAGTTTTTGTTTTTATTCAAAATTTAATCAATTGAATTATTCTTACCGATGGAATCATTGAACAACCAACAACACAACTAGCTTGAATTTGTTCATCTGTTGAAAGTAATCGGCATTGACTAGCACAATTTTCATCATGTAATTTATAATTACAACCTTTAATAAAACAATTTTTTATTTATTTCCTTTTTTTTAGTTAAATACACAAACCTGTTTTACAAGCATTTAAATTTGATAAATTTTCAGGATAATTTGCTTGACATCCTGAATAACAATTACTTTCAATTTCATAAAGAGTTTCTAATAAACCAAATGTAGATGATGATATTAACAATAGAGTGAATATAACAAATTTTAACATGATTAACGAAAAATGAAATGTATATAAAGCGCGTTTATTATCTGATGTAAAATGAATAAAAAAAAAAAGTAGTTCGAATATAAATTGAACAAAGAGATAATAAGAATATCGATATGAAAGTATGTATAAGTGCGTTTATTGTATGTACTGACTGATTTTCTGATAGGAATAAAGAAAAAGATAGAGGATTGGTGATTATTATATAAAAATTGAATGTAAATGATACTATTGTTAATAATTCATGTTTCTAGAATCACTTATGAAATGATAGATATTGTTTTAGAAAAAAAAATTTTATTCTTACTTTTTTTAGACAAAAAAATAGATGGGGTTAATAATCGACTCTTTTAAAATGCTATGAGTTTCGTAAACTGTACGGTGAGATAATACTACTATCTTTTCTCTTCTGCTAATTTAAAGAATAGAAAGAGAAACATAATATTCTTTAAATGATATAAACTAAAATAAACTAAGTCGATGTGAAAGTTGCTTTTTTTATTAAAATTGAATTTTATTTTAGTGTTATTATATGAATTAAGAGTTATTTATGCTTGATTGTATGTGATAATACAGTATGATGATATCTGTCTAGTTATATATATATGTGAATTGAAAAGACATGATCATGAAATAGCTGTCATTTATGAATTATTATTATCAGATAAATTATTCTTTCGATAAAAATAAGAAGAAAAAGAAAAAGAATAATTTAAATGAAATCATCAAACTCGTAAGTTTATATTTATTTCAAATTTTGTGATGTTTAACATATTAGGTTTCTTGTTAATATTATTGAACATGTAACATTAATACCTTGTGTTCGTTATATATTTTCACGTGTTTCAATTGATAACATAGGTTTGTTAAGATTGTCATAGTGAATTATCAACATTTGATCGGCTTACAAAATACGTAGACTCACCATTTTAAATATTTAAGACAATTAAAAACTTGGTACATTTATATTCTCTCTGTCGTCAGCTTAACTTTGTATACTTTTCAGGTGCAATTACGAAAAAGTGGATATCCTTCTTGCAAACAAAGAAAATAAAAGATTACGAATCAAATCAAGTCACTACCTTTCTTAATTTGTTAGATTTACGAAGCGTAACTACAAAAAGAAGATATTATTACTACCAATGAAAAAAAAGAAAAGTTAAAAAACAATATTGAGTCACGATCATTTTAGTTGCTTAGAACTTTGAAGCGTAACTAAAGAAGAAACAGACTATTAGATATCAAGAGAATGGAAAAGAAGGTTGTCTTACTGGCTTTTTTGTTTGTGTAGAACGTATAAAAGTAAATAGGAAAACAGATATCATTATTATGAAAGAAGAAAATATCATATATCAACTAGTCGAAAAATATCGACTAAAAGCATAACTTGAATAAGTAGTGTCAGTGCAAAGAGGACGAAAATGTGACCGTGAGATGTATAGTACTCTATGAGGCAATGATCTTTAAAATATTATTCTAAGTATGAATGATTAGTTTCTTATCTTCTTTTCTTTCTTTTTTTTTTGATTTGGGCACTCGTGACGACATAGATATGTTCAAGCATAGAGAGAGCGAAGCGAAAAATTATTCATATGGATGGTTATATGACGAGAAAGAATAATTAGGTGAAAATAATTCATTGAACTTTGTCAAATCAATTTGTCCTAAGTGCTCTATCTTAATTTGATACAATAACAAAAACAAAGACTATTTAAAATCTTTCTAATTCCACGCATTTCATACTTCAAAGCATAACAATATAGAAAAATCTATTAGAAGTACAATTTATTAAATGGTAGACAAGTCTAATTGTTCAACTTTCAATTTCTGATTTAAAGAAATTTGAATGACAAACATAGTCATATGGCATAATTTATATCTATAACCGTAAACAAACACATTTTTTTTCTTTTGTTTTCTTTCATCCATTATTTCTTTCTGTTTACCTAATCAAGCGTATGTTCTTTCTCTTTATTTCAGCATTATTCACCTTTGCTAATTTTGTCGCAAAGATGGACAAAGTCAAAATGTAGAGAACAGTATATTCTTTTTATTTATATTGGCTTAATTTATCCTTTCAATGCAATTAGCAAATGTGAATCATGTCGAAATAAATAAATATAATATATGTTCAAAATTCTACATTTTGGGATACAGTTTTGATAAAAATTGAGAAAATATTGAGAATATTACAAAATTCGAATTGTTAAAGTTATTTAACGAATGTTATTGTGTAATGATGATCAAGTGCACCATTCATCAATGCTTATTTCTCATTCAGCATTCTATTACTCAGGAATTCAAATTTTTTTAATACTTAATGTTCCGATGAAACAAAAAAATATAATAGATAAAATATCGATTCAGCCATGTTTTTTTAGTTTATAAATTTAGACATTTACTTTAATTGAGTTTTTGACGATAGCAGTTGTATTTTATCTGTCCTTTCTCTTAGTTTTTATTCGTTAAAACGGTAATCAATTGTATATAATCGATGTATGTATATCAGCATGTGATATTCATTTAACTCGATACATTTAAATACGCTTATATGTGCAGTTTGATATGAAACGATACGTATGCGCGAAGTTGGACGTCAACAAGAATAAAATATCACACGATAAAAAAAAGGCATATGTGTGGATGATCGTTCTTTCTATAGATAATAAGAATATTCTAGATGATTACTCATATTGACGATGAAAGGTATAAAAAGACGTATCAATTGGTATGCATTTTTTAGTATTGCTTTCTACATTGTAATGAACGCAATACTCACAGCCGTCGCTTCGAAGAAGCGGTAAGTGCTATTTTTTTTTCATATATAACTCTTCTTGATTTCCACGATCCGGAAGAAATTGAATCCCACTCACTAACATTAATCTAAAACGTATCAAAAATTCATTGTTCCTAGCAAGAGATCCGTTCGAAGTGATTCATCACTTTTGACTTCAAATTCTGTTCATAACCGAGAGAGCAATAGACTCGGATATATCCAATAGATATGAGATCATGTTATAATTTCGTTATTGTATGGATGTTTTATCGAAATTACTTTGAATGACTCTGATTGTCTCATAGAATCATATTTTTGAAGTTTGATCTGATATTTTGCCTATATCAAGGTTCCAAGTAGATCAGCTCGTACAAAAAATTTCAGAATTTCTGGACGAAGCATTGCCAAGACATACATAATCAAAAACAGACGCTTTTCTATACGTGTATGACATAAATCACGAGAATTTGAGTAAACTCATATTTTGACGATGCTACACTCTAAAATTCTGAAATTTGCTTATATAAACTCGGTTAATTGAGATCTTGATATAATCCAAATTTTAGATCAAAATTTGAAAATATGATTATGTTAGGAAATCAGACTCCTGCAGAGAAGTTTCAGTCAAACTTCCATATGCTAATTACAACACAATATCGTCCATATACTCTTATGTTTTTGCTAGTCTATAAATCAGCTATTTATGCACAAAATGAAGAGCCAAAAGCGGTGAATCACTTCAGAAGATTCCTTCGTAAGTTTATTTTTATTATTCATATTTCATTCTATAATTTTAGTTGCACTGTACGGTCATCAAGGTATTATGTCTATTGTTATTAACATGCCACTAAGAGCTAGCGGCACTGCCATCGCTAGCACTACTATTACAACGTAAGACACTATATTTTTACTTTTAAAAATTCTATGAAAAAAGCATGACGTTAACATATTGTTAAAATTCCTCTGAAGCGCATTCTCCCTTTTTGCAGCTCAATAAGCTCTTTTGAGCTATGATGAAAAAAGAAAGAAATTCTGATAACATCTTTCATTGAATATATTCAACATACACTGTAAATATCTAAAACTTGGAACATATCACTTGGTGCATGCTGCGATGAGGGCATATTTTAGATTTGTTAGTTTGCTAATGAAAACTTTAAATTGTCTCGAAATATTTTCAATCTTCTCACATACTGGTACAATCTATTCTGTTATTAAAGAAATTCAAAGAGAATAGTTGAAAAATATTTATAATAATATGTTTCATTTAGTTGTAGATGTTAATTCATGAAAACAATACGAAACATTTGATACAATGATAATTTATAAGCTTTATGGAGGAGATTTTATTGATATGTATTTAAAGAGACAAAGTCAAAGGTGTTATATAGAAGTATTTAGTGAGAGTGATTCATACAGTTTAGAAAATAGATGTATTTAAATTTTGATAGCTGCGTCAGATCCGAATAAGAACTGAAGTCCTTTTAGCGTAAATGTAGAATACTGCAATATGTATGAAAAAGAAATCATTGAACTTGAAAATGAATTTAGGAACTTTCCGCCATCAGATAGCATATGTGAAAATGTCTGATATAAGAGTATGAATCTGAATGAATGGGGAATAAAATAAGGCTATCATAGATAGATGTTTGGAAGCTTTTATACTAATGTGATTCTAGAAAAGTACAGTTAACATACAAAATAATGGCCAGCCTGAATGATAATTTTATCGCACAGGTAGGAATAAAAAATTCTAAAATTCATTAAAGTTTTGAAAAAATATTTTTTTCTCTTTCTAGTTCAAAATCCAAAAGTTAATCGAAACAAAATGTTATAAGCAGAGTACCTTCATCTTTTCGGACACATCTGTCAAATTTCTCGTATTTCATTAAAAAATGGCTCGAGCAACAGCTTGGTCGTACTAGTTAACAACAGTAATTCACTGTATTATTAATAACCTTGATTGTGACGGCTATAATTGTATTAACTTTAGTATCAGCATACTTGCCAAATAAACCAAGGACTGTCGTAGATCTTAATGAAAGTATGTTTTGTTTTCTCTTTTTAATGTTTATTCTGTAGCGAATCATAGTTTTTTAGATGTTGCTACCTTGAATCGTACTTTCAACTCCTATTTAATAAATGTCAGTGCATTACTTGTTACTAATTTTTAGAGCCTTTGACAAATGAAGTAAATTGCTTTCTTCTTAAACTATTAGCTTTATTCTTTTATATACATTTAGTTCATGAATCAATTGCATCTTCTAGGAATTATTACCAAAGTCACGCGATTTATGTCCGGATTAGAAACTAATAATGGTATTAGCAGATAAGAAGTGACAAAGTACGTATATAGAATAGTTATTGCTTGTTACCATCTTTATCTTCTTCGAGTGTAGACCTCACCTATTTTTCTTTTTTCTTCTTGTTAAAGACAACACAAATCTACATCTATCTTTTTTTTGTGAAGATAGTTCTTCAGCTTTACTATCATCTTTGAAAAAAACTAGCGGAAATACCCGGCGTTGTCCGAGAAAATTCAACCTTAATATAAGCCAGTAAAACTCCTATTATCCTCAAGAACATCTAAGAAAACCTAATCAGTAGGGAATAGACACGCGTAAAGCCCTATTTTTTGTCTCGGTCTTGATTCCAATTCTTGGACATATTATAAGTCTCAATCATGATGACTTTTTCTCTCGGCAGATATGAAATACTGACATTAAAAGGGTGATCAGAAGTGAAGGATTATCCATCCTTACATATCTAGATCCCGATATCCTTGATGTCACTTATGAGTTCTCTTGACTCTCTATCTTGGTTAAGCATTAATAAGAGCACATACTTGTCTCGATCATCTCCCACTTTCAACTGGTCTTGGTCGCAATTCGCCGTGTTCCCGATTCTGAAACTGTCTAGTTGTGTATCTAGTGATAGATCCACATAGGCAATCGATTTTTTGACAGTGTTACAAGAAAACTGCGTTTTGATCGAAACCAAATATAACGACATATCCAATTGATCTAGAACATCGCATTCACAACAACTATTGATCGGGACATGTACGACGAGACATCATACTTTGTACTACTGCAATCACAGTGAATTTCGATTGGTTCCAAAGAAAGACAGGCAGAAAGATTTTTGTGGGATAGGTCCTTTAGCTTCTTAAGGAATCGATATCTATAACGAACAAAAATTGAGACTCAAAAACTATTTATTTGAAATTCCTGCCTCACACAGCTCTCGAGAAACTAATTTCTTCACAACTCGATTTGTGTAAGGCATGGAGCACTCAGTAGAGCCACGGGCTCCCTAGTAGGGCATCGAGCTTAACAGACTCCAATTTGTAATGTCCTTCCTCCGATCATCTAGTGATATTCGTTTTCTCAAAAACTCAATTCCTATTGGTTTTAAGTGAACCAATAGGACTTTCAAGTAATTGCCCCCCTAATTCGAACACATTGTCTCTGAAAGCCTCTGCCTGACATTTGTCACGAAAACGCAAGATTGAGTAGTTGGTTTCCGGTCAATCAATCAAATTTCAAGATGATTGAACCTCAGATTCAAGCTCAGCACTCTCGAAAACCTCTAGGCACATGCCTTATGTAGTTGTTGACCTCTTCCTGAATGAGAAGATGGTCCCTGAAAAGTTTCATTGCATTTGCTCATACCGTGTCCAAATGCATGAAGAACAAGCAAACAAACAGGCAAATTATATATATATATATATATATGAAATTTGAGTATTGAAAGATTGAGTATACATGGGTGTCTTTTATAGGATGACATTGTAAACGATATCAACTTCAAATATTTCGATCATTCTTTGTTATTTTGTTTTGATTTAGCTCCTCTTTCGTTCTTTTATAACCATTCTATAATGTTAAACTATTTTCTGTTCTCTCTCTCAATAATGCTGGTCGGTTGAGTCATTTTTTGTTGTCGATAACTTTCTCTTGTAATATAGAGAGATACGAAACTATAAATGTTTTTTACATAAATTTAATTTCAAAATCTGTACATCTTTTTGAAACTAGGATCGAAGAAGAAGTAAAAATATCAATGGATCATCATTCTTCTTTATACATATAATACTCTGATGAAAACATAAACATTACATTGATTAGTTTCATGACCAAATTCAATATATTACATTTAGTTGTTTAAAAAAAGTAATGCGAATTTTGTTTCTAATCGAGTTCCTGATAGAGTTTGACAAGTTAATCGAGATGTAACCTCTAAAATAGTACTAGCTCATGCCATAGTGAAAATGCATGAAAAAAGACTGCAAGAAACAACTATAAAGTCGATCCTATTATCGTTTTATCTCATCTATAGTTGCCAATACGGATGCTACTAACAGTCAAGCATTATATAAACTTTGTGTTTGTCCTAGAAAAATAGAGATGTCTTTTTTTTTGTATTTGTTCGAAAACAAAAATATAATATGCTTGTTATTTTTCTTTAGAACGTATAATATTATTGAATCCCAACATGATGAAATTGCAAAAGAGAATTAGTTCCATCTATCAATATCCATTAACTATCTATCCAGCGATTATTGGTATAATGGATTGGTTAGTTTGATGTTTAACTAAATCCGTTATAATGACAAAATCTAATTTATTATTGTAAGCTTTTTATTGAAATAAATTCAAGAAAACTTTTCTCGCGCTATCGAAATTTGTTTTTTTTTCAAAGCAGAAAATTATAATGAGTGAAATATTCTGCAACGAAGAAAATATGTATCAAAAACAATTTTTTTCCGAAAATTGCTTAAAAAGTAAAAGATTATTTATCTTTTCTTGAATACTAATTGAAAACTATTTGATGCTATAAAAATTAATTACTCACAAAAGAAAATAAAAAGATGGCTATTGTATAGTTAATTTTTTTTTGAATTGAGTTGATGATAATCGATTGATTTTCAATTAAATAAAATAGTGATCACTTTAAAAGTATTCATTCTGTATTGTAATTCTCATAAATAATTTGATACTTAATCTACTTTTAATACTGAAAGGTTTATCAAACAGATCTTTTTAAATTTTTTCATCTGACATCTCTTGCATATGGGCAATGAGATCAAATGTAAATGGCTTTCCTAGCACATTCCATGCAAAAGATTACTTATTCTATATATTACTATTTTTGTTGAATTATCTAAACTGTTGGAAAAACAATTCTAATGCTCTAAAGGAAAAAGAGAATGAAAAATATAAAAAAAATGAAATTTATTAATCGATTCATAAAATTAAAGTAATATAGTGAAATGAATTCGTATCATACGTATAGAAAATAGATAACATCATGCTCAAAAATATAAATCATATATTTCTCCACGTACATTTCATAGGTGATATTAATTTACAACAACTTAGTATATTTTATACTATACTTGAATTTTTTATGAGTCAATTTAAGATTGATAGACTATTTATTGATCATTCTGATAAAGTAATTAAATATATATGTGTAAAAAAGAAATACTTCAATAGAGAGGCAATAATTCAAAGCAATTTTCAGCTATTTTTTTTTGTAAATTTATTAATTTTAATCATATTTTCCATAATAAAACAACATGTTGTGAAATTTGTTAAAAAATATTTTTAACGAATACATTCTAAATTATCGATATCAATTTGTTATTATTGTACAAATATAATACACACCAAAAAAATCATATCGTTCTCAAATAATTCTCAAAATAGGTTGTAAACACTTGTTTTTAACAATTAAGTCATAAACAATATAAAGACATGCATCTCTATACATATAAATATCCAAATATCTTCAATATAATACTTCATATTTTGCTAACTACGAGATATGTTAATCTTTCTATTATTCGTCTCTATTCTCAAAATTTCTCAAGGTCTAGAACGTCCACTTGTTATTGGACATCGTGGTACAGCATATTTACCTGAACTTACATTACCTTCTCTATCATTGTCTCATGCATATAATGCTGATATAATTGAAATTGATGTTTGTCTTACTCGAGATGATCAATTAATTGTTATTCATGGTAAATATTATATTTATATTAATATAAATATTTTATTCTTTATATAGATATTTATTTGGATGGAGTAACTAATGTACGTGACATTTTTCCAGGTAAAAATCATTCAGATGGTCGTCATTATGTTATTGATTTTAATCTTGAGGAAATACGTCGTTTAAATGTTCATGAACGTGTGAGATTAACGGATGGTGCACAAGTTTATCCATTACGTTTTCCATCAAAATCCAATGTACCATTTCGTCTTTTAACACTAAATGAAACAATTGAATTTTTACTTGGTCTTAATTATGCAACAGGTCGACAACGTGAATTACTTATCGAAATAAAAAAACCTGAATATCATTTACAAAATAATAAATTAATTTCATCTATCGTACTTGATACATTAAAAGCTTATAATTTAACACGATTCGATGATCCAATTATTTTACAAACATTTTATATTGAAGAACTTATTTATATTCGTAAAAATCTTGGTAGTCAATTACGTTTATTTGCTTTAATGACATTAAATGAAGTTGGAGAATCATCAAGTAATTATGATTTTTATCGAAGTGAAGAAGGTATTAGAAATCTATCAAATATTGTTCAAGCATTAACACCTGATCATTTATTTGTTGTTGATTATGATTCCAATCGTTCAATTATCGGTACAACTAATCTAACAAAATGGGCTCATCAATATAATCTTCGTGTTTATCCATTTACATTTCGACAAGATCTTTTTCCAGGTTCTAATTTTACGCAACTTATTGAATATTTTTGGCATACAGCACAAGTTGATGGCTTTATAACGGATCATCCAGATGTTATTCTTAAAATATTGCATCAAGATACAACATCTAATGGTTCAAATTCTTTCTTACACTTATCTCTATTAATCGCTGCATTTTTTTCTTTGATATTATTAGAATGTTAAATAAAATAACATCTAATGCGTGCATCACTACACTCTCGTTCTACATAATCAGAAAGAAAGTTAATTTATTTTTCTTTTAAATTACTTCCTTTTTATATTACAAAATTTTTTTTAATAGTAATTCAAATAACTTAGATTAACATGGCTTAACAAAGGTAAATATAGATTCTATGAAATAGACGAATCTGTACGAATTAGTTGTCTACCTTTTGAAAAAATCTTGTATTTTCAAGATGTTAAAGCATGAGCATAATTATTTATTTGCTTTTGAGGCTGGTTATCTTTGTTTAATAAGCATCAAGTTAAGTCTATCATTTTTCCATATAAAAAACTACATTCAAATCAACGAGTTAAATATTTAATAAAGGATATTTTTACTTGATATTCTTTACTAATTCAACCTTGTTATTCAATTTTCAATTGTTCTAAAGTATATATCATCAACCATTTTTGAACTTGAATAAAACACAAATATTCCTTTATATATCTTCAATAATGAAGTACGTCGAAGATATTCGAGATGTACATATACACAATCACTCTAGTGATGAGATATCCGTTAGTTTCATCTTGAATTTCATCATATATTGAGCGAAAGAAGGATAAATATGATTGATTTATAAAGGAAAAAAAAGATGAAAAAAATGTCGACTACTTATTTTTTTTTTCTCTTGATTTTATATTATTTAACAGACAACTTGTAGTATTCAACGAAACATGCCAATTTCTACTGGTTTTTCACAAGAACTAAATCCAAATTATTACGTAAGAAATTTTGATTATTGTTTAAATTTGAAATCTTTCTTAATCTATATAGGTTCAAAGACCAGGTAAAACCGAGTTTTTAGATGAAACAATCTATTATAAACGTGATGAACCTTTTGAAAGACCTATTGAGGTATTCTTCTAGTTTTATTTGAAATTTTTTTTCATAAGTTTTTATTTAAGGTTATCAATCGACCAATTATCAGAGATACAATTTTTATGCCCGATCGTAAAGTACCTCCATTAGTTTCTACTCGAGATTTATATACAGTAAGTAATTGCATTAGTATAAATTAAGATATAAGTGCAAATGTAGGTCTCTCCTGAACCGATACCAACAGTATATACAACAACGACAACAAACGCAGTGCCTTCTGGTTCATTCGATCTCATTCGAGCGTTAGGATTGAATGCTGATTGTCCATGTTGGGCATGGATATGTATTATTTTTGGTTTTATCTTACTGCTTGGTCTTATTGGCATGTGTCTATATTTTATTCTTGGTATGTTTTTGTCTTATATTAAGATAAATATAAGGAAACACAATTTTTTTTTCTTTAATTTTAGATCGTGAAGATCGTATCTAATTGATCTGATATTATTTTATCTATACGTTTTATTTCTTTGTATTTGCGTCATATTTTTCTTTTGAATATACAAATCAAAACATATACTTTCAGCGTTTTAATATGCATTGAAACTAAAGTCAATCAAATCAAGATGATCATTTTCATATAAAAACTTGATTCAATTTCAATGCAGACTACAGGAGTAATTGCTATATTTTTCGAAACTATTTAGCAAATGATGATTGATAAATTCTAATAGTAGATCTAAAATTGATTGAAATCGCAATCGCAATAAACTAAATCGAAGCACAGTTAAGATATATTGACGAAATGAACTCAACTATCATATCGCTTTTTTGTTCAAGTAGACACTAATCAGTTATTAAACATTCCACAAGGGTTTGATTTTCTAAGTCTACTGAACAGAGATATACGATCATTACTATT
This sequence comes from Macrotrachela quadricornifera, assembly GCA_022393335.1. NCBI lineage: Eukaryota > Metazoa > Rotifera > Eurotatoria > Philodinida > Philodinidae > Macrotrachela > Macrotrachela quadricornifera. The sequence continues at coordinate 5,253 of JAJEKB010021253.1, read as the reverse complement.
ATTAGTTTTACTATACTGTTATACTAATATATTTGATATCTTGACTAAATAAGTTTTGTTCTGATTCAAATATATATTAATAGTAAAGTACTCAATACTGGTATGAATTTATTTGACATATATTGATTGCATATTAACCTAGACGGTATATCGACAAAGTCAAGAATGTAAAATAAGAAGAGAAATATTCTCTACTTTCAATTCTTCAATTTAGAATAAATTCTATATATTGATTGAGATTCTACAAGTTTAAATTCAAACTAAACGAATTTTATTGTCTAACAGCATTTTTCCTCTTCTTCGTTTTACTGAACTTTGAAGAAAAGCTATTGGTAAGACTACCTAGTCTTGCAACTGAAACTGACACTATTATCATTTTAATTATTTCATATATTGAAAAATTATATAAAATCTACAAAAACTTGCCATTGTAGATAATCGTTAAAAAAATATTTTTAAAAGAATGTATATTCTCTAATTCAGTTTTTAGTGAGTCATTACTCAAGAATATATCTATTGTAAAATAGTCGAAAAAGTAATGAAGCTTGAGATCGCATTATTTTGGATAAAATAGAAAAGAGTTTATTTAAAAGAAACCTTACGTCGACAACGAAATATTTATTTAGTGTAAAATTTTGGATTAATAGGTTTCTCAACATGATTTAACGAGCAAACATACTTAAACTTAAGTATGAAATTAACCATGTTATGTAAATACTCGACTATTTCATAGAATTTTTCTTAAGATTGATCACATAGGACAAATATGAAGCAGTGGTCGTAGAACATTTTAATGTAACTTTTCATATCATTCATTAATAGCATCAGGAAACAAACGAAATTCTGATCTAAGTATTCAATGTTTAATAGAAAGATTATTCATATTTACATTATTATACATAACATTCGCTGGATACTTATTTTGTAGTGTTAAGAAGTAGATAAAACAAATAATCGAATTAACTTAGTAGAGATACTTTAAAATACACATGGCAATTGAAATTTCATAGGATAATAAAATCTATTCATTGTTCATATTTTATTATCTCTTGTGTATGAAATTAAAAGTATTACCATTTCGAAATACTAAATTTCTTTTATATTCATAATACAGATGATGTTACTATCTAATAAGAATCAAAACTATTGAGACAAAAATTATCTATTTATCATTAGTTCATAATAATATCAGTATTGATTATTTATTTAGTAGAAAAAATGAATAAACAAAAAAACAGAAAAAGAAAATCTACATGCATCAGACCAGTAATTAAAGATCAGGACAAAAAGTTTATCCACGCAGAAAAAATATATATAGAAAAAGAAGAAAACAAATAGAAGACAAATGAATATAGATCTGACAAAATATTCCTGATCCATATATATATATTCATAGAAGATGTTTATATCTGTTTGAGAAGTATAAGAAAAGAAGAGAAAATGATGAATAAATGTAAAATTGAACATAAGTTCATACAAATCAAATATTAAGATAAATAAGAAACACTGTTCAATACACATATATTCTTATTTACTAAAGTTGTGATTCAACTAAACCTGCATATTGTGATTCAGATTTATCAAATTTATATTTTGAATCAAAATTTGATGAATTAATTATATTTGGTGTTACAATTAATTTTTGATGAGATGTGGAATTATCATTAATATGATTATGTGAAGGTAAACCAATAGTTCCATTTGATCGATCATGATTTGTATGTTGTACTTTTGTTTGTCGTCGAGGATCAATAGCTTGATTTGGTTTCATTATATCTTCACGATATTGATAATCTTCTTCATAACCTGTTGGAAATATCATTTCATCTTCAAATTCATCAACAATAGCTGGTTCAAGTGGAGATGGTCGATAAATCTATGATACAACAAAACAAATTTTAAAAAGAATAAAAAAAATTTTTTTAATTATATACTTGTTCATAAAGTTGTTTATCCGATCGATAACTATCATAAAATGGATCATTTCGTCGTAATAATGTTGATGATAAAGAACCACCACCATTAATACTTCTTAATGGTGTTGAATCAGCTATTCGTACTTCACTATACATAGGTGGACCTAATTGTGATCTTGAATCAACTATATCATATGGATCATATGTACCATTTGTAACAAAACTATGTTGTTCATTGCTTTTTTCTTTATAAATATTTCCATTTTCTAATAATGAACCATTATAAGCATTTATTGTATTAAATAATAATGTTTTATTTCTTTCAGCTTGTCTATTTGATCGTTTACAACGTATAAACCAACATAAACATAATAGAATAAGAAAAAATAAAAATAGAAATAAAAATATTCCAATAGTCCATATAAGATATGAATTATCAGTTAATGCTGCTGTTCGTTGAACTCGTAATTCATATGATAAATATTCATTATCTGATCGACCTTGATTACGTATAGCAGCAACACAATTATATGTTCCATTATGTTCTGTACCTATATTTGATATTGTTAATATTGTTGATTTATTAAGACATGTTGTAGATGATAAATCTGTAGAAGTTGATAAACATGAATAACGTATTGTATATGAACCAGTTTGTATATCAGGTTCATTTATAGTCGATATCATTTTACCAATAATTCGATTTTGAAATGTCCACCAAATTTCAGGTGCAGGATCAGAATAAACCTAAATTAATAAATTATTCTCATATATAATAATCAATGTTAATTTTAAAAAACTAAAAGTACTCCAAAGATCAATCTGATTTTCAAAAATTTTAATGTACATATCGTATTATGTATAACTTAAATAATAATAAATTTTTTTCTATGACTTACATCACATCGAAGTGTTGCAATATCTCCAATTGTTGCAACAAGATATGTTAAATCAGGTTTTGATATAATTGGTCCACAAACAAATTGTTCATTAAGTAAATGAACAATTTTTTTATCTGCTAATGCTTTAGGTATTTCACATTGTGGTTCATCATGATAAATAGGATATTGAACACGATTTAATATATTACGTAACCAACGAAGACGACAATCACATTCTAATGGATTTGAACTTAATTTAAAATGAAAATTACTTGGAAATGTTATATTATTTGTTAATGTTCTTAACATATTTGAATTTAAATATAATTTTTTTAAATGAATTAAATATTTCATTATATTCATATCAACATATTGAAGACGATTAAATGATAAATCAAGTTCTTGTAAATGATTATATGTACGAATATCAGATATAGTTAAACGATGAATTTGATTATGTGATAAAATTAATTTTCTAAAAATTTTTATTTGAAAGAAAAAAAAAGTCAAGTTTTTTTTTAAAATTAATATACATACATAAGATTATTATATTCTTCATTATTATTTATTATTTTTGGTACATGTTGAAGTTCATTATTTGATAAATCAAGATATTCAAGTGCACGTTCAATTAATCCTAATGCTTGATTATCTATTTGTCTTAATGTACCATGTACAATATATAAATAACGTAAATCATTTAATTGATATACTGTATTTCCATAAGAAAATTCAAGAAGATTATTAGATAAACTACGTAATTGATGATATTGTATTGTTAAATTTGTAATAACACCACCACGTCTTAATTTTAAATCTGATTGTAAATTAAGTTGTTCATGTATACATTGATGATAATCAATAATTGAATGAATATTCTTACATACCATTGTCATTCCTGTTCCATCTAATTGACATGAACATGATAATGTTTGACTATATACTATTTTAATTGATATTATTAATGGTAAATACCAAATGATATTGAATATAAATAATTTCATATGAATAATTAATAGAGATTTATATAATATAGAACTAGAATAAAAAATGAAATATATATATATTTAGAATTACATAATTAAAATAATAAATATTCAACATGCAATTCTTATGTATATTATACAATAATAATGAATTAATCGTAATAGATCTCAATTTCCGTCAATATTTATTAAACAAAAAATGAATATGAATAATTAAATCTTATTTTAAAAAAGACAATATATATGTATGTACATAATCGTAAAATTGAATAAAATTGATTTGACAGCTGTTAAACATATCCAAAGTATTTTTAAATAGAAAAAGACAATCTGATCACAAAAAACAAAAAGTACGAATAAATGAAATATCATGTCAACAAAATCATGTCTTTCCCGTATAATTTATATCAGTGATTTTCATCTATCGATTAACAAGCTTGAGACATTATTATCATCATACTTAGATCCATTCATCAAATATACATACTTCGATTATCAAAAAGAAAACACTTCTATTTGAATTAGTCTTAGTTAATCCATACGAAAAAAAAACCAAATACTCGATAAAAAAAAAACAATCTGTTATCGAAAGAATAACTCTTCATCATATTTTATCAATAATGACCATCTCTAGACAATCGATAATTATGTACGTTCATTGAGGTGACAAAAAAAAAATCATATGATTTAAAAATATGATCGACATACATACATATATACTCACATAATATTGTCCATAGTTTTGTCTTTATCAACATGATGTTATTTGATAATCCATTCAATATCGATTTTTTTACATCTATAGAAGAAAAAAAAAAAGAACAAAGAAAATATATGCAACATTGTCCGATTGATTGAATGAAATTATCTTGAAACAAAGCCACTCAGTGTTCTTCCTGTTCAAATAGAAAGACAGTCATTTAATGTTAGAAAAAGCGACAGAAAGAAGGCAATTTTCTTTCCCTTTCCATCATCGTACTCTCGAATGGTCAACGGGAGTAACAACAGATTGAACGACGATCGAACAGAAAAAGAGAAGAAGAAGAAGAAGAAAAAAAAAAGACGATTGAGGGCAACACCTTCGACCGGGGTCAAAATACAGAACAACAATATAGAAGAAAAAGAGAGACGAGAAAAGACAATAAGAGGGTTACAAATGATTATCAACATACGTCATACGGAAATGTTATATTCAATAAAAGTCGAGTACTTATTATGTCTAGTCTATATATGATCATGATCCATCTCATTCTTTTAATCATGAGCAGATCAATTAGTTATTGAATATAGAAAAAACAAAAATAAGAATATAAAAACACATATGGACTGTTAATGAGCAGCACTTGCGGCATTACCAATCCGTATTCTAATGTTATTTCAGATCGATCCATAAACAATAATGCTCGAGTGTATAATATGTAAAGATTATCGTCTATCTAGACATTGGTACCAGATGGACATATCTTGTCG
>JAJEKB010021251.1:0-42129 GCA_022393335.1 Macrotrachela quadricornifera | reverse complement strand
TCAATATATCTCACAATGCATGAGAGTCACATTATAAAATATTTGAAACAGAATTCCTGGTTAATATTATAAATGAATCGTATAGTATTTGATTTTCGTTCTTTGAACAAAAACTTTTCATCATGCTTCAACGTAGCGGCGTCACCAAGGTAGGGCATGGTCGGGCGGCGCCCAACCACCGACCATTTGGAAAAACTAATTGCTCGTTTAGAAAGGAAAAGATAGAAAAATACAAGATATTTACATTCCTTCTTCGTTGTTCCTCAGTTTAGACTAGGTCAATTGGACGCATTGTTAATCGTAAGTTTATCTCTCAAGATATAGAGACGCCAGTAGTGACACAATGATTGGTAGATTATCGTTTTACAAATGATTTATTTCCTTATTTATGAATCTTATTAGTGACATACACGAATACTTTCGCAATCTTCGTAACAAAAAAATAGAATTGTTATTGAAATGCAATCTTATGATAAGGAGCCTAAATGTGGCACTACTGAGTCATTTTGCGGCTCACCTTCTTCCGAAAAAAAAGTTGATATTTCCACTTCGGCTATTGATGAATTCTTACAAATAACAGAACTAGATTAAACAGCTTGTTGTTCGACAGACGAATCCTGTGAATCGCCATCATTATTTTTATCATTAGTCCCGGTAGTGGCAGCTGATGATATCCCTTTTATTCTCTAAGATATTAGCTATTTATCAAAAGAGCCACCACCCTCATATTGACAGGACTTCCTCCTTTTCGGACGCTTTTGAAGAGCACCACATCAAACAAATTTGAGACTTGCCGAGCAATTCGTTCGTGATGATCGATGCAAGAGTTGCCACAGACTTAGAATTGCCGGATACTTTCTTCTACAGGATGCTACGGTCACAAGTACTAGAAATGACACTCCTCTTATCACCCCGCTTTCTCAGCGTAATACGTCCGATTGAGCTGAATTATTCTCTACAGATAGTGAAAACATTTTCAATTGCCTAATTCTTTTGGTTTCTTTCTAGCTTTTTTTGTTCGAATACAAAATCCAAAATACGGAAAGTACCCTAGAAATGAATGTCTTTTTAAATAGATCTTATGTGGTAAGATCTGTCATAAAATTAACAATTGAATTTTTTTATTTTAAAAATTAGGCATCATAAAGTGCTTTCAGTATCTGTTAAAAGATTTAGCTCGATCGAATGTACTATGTCGAAGAAGCAGGAACATTTATGAAGATTTTTTGCGTGAAAGTAAGGTTCCGAGAAAGCTTGCCAAAACGAAAAAACTTTAAGCGTTTTTATGACGAAAACGTTTCATCTTTTCCATATTTTTAAATATTCAAGCTAAATTTGAATTCTCAATACGTGCTCAATAGATAGAGGACACTCAGAAATATATAGAGCAGAAAAATCCCAAAACTAAAAAATTAAAATTTTGGGTCAGAAGATGCAAGGATCTCCTTAAATAATCTTTTAAAAATTGTTAGAGCGGCGCCCAACCACCCTTCGTTTTCTGGTGACGCCGCTACTTCAACGCAATTTGCTTTAGCACAAATAAAGTAAAACCATGTGATTATAGGATATTCTCTTTATGGCTGTTTAGATCACATATAATGAAGTTTTCTGAAATCAGTCTAATATCGCATTTCTACAGACTTATTAGACAGTTGTAGTAGTTATAACGAGTGCCGTGACGAAACTTTCCATTTCAATTTGGTCTGATTGTGACTAAGTAATATTGTTATACATTTCAAAGTCATATATGTACTTGTGAGAACTACACTCGAACAGTGTCTGTCTGATGAAATATCTATTGATTTACTAGCGTTATGCTATGATAAAAGGATGGGATAAATGGACATGATTTTACCATGATCGATTTAATACTCAAAGGCGACAAAAATCACTTTAAGGTTGAAAAATCTCGATTTCTTGATCTGTTATGACCAGAAAGCCAAAAAAAAAGATAATGAGTGCAAGTAGCTTTTTACGCTTCTTTTCGATATTTGACCGTTATCAGTAAGAAGTTATCTGGTGCAATAGCAAAAGTTACAATTTCAATGAGAGGAGACAGATTATAAAGATGCACTACCTCATCGTATTTGGATGTTGTGTGAGCTATAAAACGTTGCAATCTATGCGTTTGATTGTTCATATATCATATTTTTAACCGAAATATTTTTATTTTTAATTGTCACTCATATCAATGGAAATTTTTGAACTAAATCTCGGCTGAATTTGTTATTGGAGAATATGTCTTACCTGATTTTAGTCAATTCTTATCGTTCGATTAAAAATAATCTATTATTCAATATTACAACAAATTCTGCTGGGATACTTACGTACACGACGAATAATTCAATTGCGCGAGAAATAAGATTGAATGCTTGAAACTTTGATACAATATAGTATCAAAATATAATGTGCCCTTTCTGAATAATGTTTACGCCTATGCCGACAATTGTTAATGTATTCATTTGTATGTAATCTTCATGTTTGTAGTCTCTTTCTTTGTTAAAAAAACATAACAGCTAATTGTGAATAAATTAAACTAATCAAAGGAACAGGTGATTGCACTGTTTTTAATGTGAACTTCAGTCAATAAAGGGAAAAATATATTTTCTTATATTTTATGGATTCTATGTTTCAAAACGTCGTAGTAAGACTAATTACCTATTAGAATATGTTGACTTGAATCACCTGGAAAAGGATAGTAAATAAATTCAGTTTAGTTGGAGAAAACAGCGCAAATTGTCTTAGGAGCACAAACAATAACGCATATAGAATTTATGAGATAATTTTCGTTTAAAAATTCAATCTTAACAGATAAAAAGCTTAATTACCATGATATAAAAATTAGAGGTGAAATAATGTTTTATTGGTATGTGAAGATAGAGTACTAAAAAAAAAGGAATTTAGAAAAACTTTGAGATTTGTAAATTTTGTGCACTTTCTAGTCTGACAATATTATAAAGACAAAGTACGTTGGTAGACTTACTACAATTGTCAATGACGATGTTTATTGATCTATTTTATATTTTTAGTTTTCTAATGTACATGAAATAAGAGTTAATAAAGATGAAAAGTCAGTTGTTTCATATATAATCGAAGGGCAAACAAAGGGCTAATGTATAGAAAATTAGAACGAATTATGTAAAATGAAACATATATAATAATAATCAATGAATAAAGAGTTATGTTATTTTAGTTTATATTAGAGATGTGTTTATTTTGGGAATTTCGATATACGAGGAATTCCAGTTTCATGTTCATTTCCAAAAAGATAAATTTGAGCCCATTCTTTAAAGTTAGATAAACGACCACCGAAACTGCGAGATCTACTAATTCCAGTTTGTGTTTCAGGTCGTGATGGCAAAATACTGAAACGACCAGTATTGAATGGTGGTGTTGAAAAAGCTCTACCCGTTTCTTGATCATGCAATCGATGATTGATATCGAAATTTTCTTTTGTTGTTTTAAAATTCGATATTTGACTCACTGTAGAATCTGCCAATGTAGCATGTTGGATCGATAATATATCGTTATTAATGCTTATACGAGATGGTCGCTGTATCCATGTGTTTCTCGTTTCCGATGATTGTTCAGGATTATATATTTGTACACTATTGCTACGTCTTGCATTCGATTTATTATATAATGATATAAGTATACTTCCATGATTTTCATCAGTTGAACAACGACTGTTTATAGTATTTTCTTTGGAAAGTACATTATACACTTGGTAGGTTTTTTTCGGCACTTCTATTTGAACATTTTTATTTGTTTCTAATAATAATGGTGCCGCACTTTTGATGCTCGAGGACAAATAGCTACTTTGATATTCGTTTTCGTCTTTCTTTCCGTCTTTTTTCTTTCTTTCTTCTTTCTTTTCTTTTTCTTCTTGTCGTCGACGTCTTGCAATGGGACTCCTGATAAAATTATATTCTTTTAAAATGAAAATGCTTCTATATATATAGGAATGAATAGCCTGTATTAAAACAGTATCAAACTATTCTTTAAAAACTAAAGATGCTCTAATGACTTATAAATGAAATTTAATGTTTTGCTGCATATTTTCGAGATACTTCATGATTCACCTGTTAATCAATTTTATAGTTTTTATACTAATCTAAAATATGTTCTCCTAAAAAGACAGATGCTACAAGAGATATTTTCCGTAAAAGAAATAATATTTGTCTATTTATATATTGAATAATTTTGACTTAAAATCTGACGAACACAATATATTTCTTCATTTTGTTCACATGAATTGGATGTAAAATAGAAAATCTAGCAAGTAATTTGTCGGCCATTAAGCTGTATTAAAAGCATATAATGCTCTCTATGAGTATCCGAATATATATTCTCTTCCTGAAGTTTTATCAAGTCTGCTTCTAGATTTTTCTCATCTGCATATTTCGAGCTTTTTGTATGTACCATTGTCGAAAAATTTTCATAAGAATTTGGCGTGTGCTTCAAGAATTATTCGAATAGGGTATTTTTATCTATTCTATTCGATATGTATATGTAGTACAGATCTATCAAAAATACACCAACTCTCTGATCTTTTAAAAAGTTTAAATGAAGAACGTACCATAATAGCCGATAGAGACAGCAACAACTGCAAAGAGTCAAGGGTAAAGCCGCTGATAAAATGCCTGCAACCAATCCCCAACTTATACCATGTTCTATTCAAACAAAATACGTTCATATATTAGATTTTAAAAACTATGTTATCATGTGTAATACATGAAATAACTAGTCTTAATTCATATATACGCCTTATTCAATCATATAAATCACAGATTGAGAATAAGAATGTATGTGTATGAAAAGAATATCAGAAAATCGATAAAACGTACCTGGAGCGTGTGTTGATGTTACAACTCTAAAATAAAAAGGAATAACAAAAGTGTCTATTTGGATTATCATCTTTCTGTATAAGTAGTTTTTCTTTTTGTCATTTTAAAAAATGTTTTCATCTTGACGTAAATTTTATCGAAAATTTGTCTGATATAAATGTTAGACTGTTGTTTATTCGATTGAGAGGTTCTCCACATACTGACCCGAAACAATAAATAAAACAGACTTGTTTAGTAACGTTTTAGGTTACAGTAGAGAATAGAAACTTGTGCCTAATCTCTAACATATTTTAATATACATGCATAAATTTTAACCAAGGCTGCTATATTCTGATTTTCAAATAGGATAAATTTGTAATACATTGTTGAGGTGTATAATTTACTTCGAAAACAAGTTGATTAATTTATAAAACTATTCAGCAAATCTGTTTTTAAGAAAAATAATATTATTTTCGTCTTTTTCTTATGATAGATTAGCATTATTACCTATTCTTTTTAGGTAATGGACGCTTTCGCAGTCATTTAATAACTTTAAAAATAATTCTACTTAATGAGTAATATATTTTTTTAACATCTCTCCGATTAAATATTTATTATTACTGAGAATAATAAGAGCTCATTGAAATATGCCAACAAATCTTACTAATAGATGCTCTTTACAATTAAAACCAATACTGTTTTCATATAAGAATAAATTGGTAAGATTATTGTCATCTTTAACATCATATAAAGCGTCAATTTCAAGCATAAAGAATGTATTTTCATTGAATCTGCTCAGTTCGGTAGCTTATTCGAGACTTTTGTTAGTTGAATTTGTTTCTTTTTAACTACTTGAAAAATTTGTTCTAACAATAGAGCACTGCTGAAATGATAGATAAGGTCTATATGTAAGAAGAAGCAATAAATATTTTGGATCCTTTACTCATCTCGTACCATGATTATAGTCTAGTTTTGTCTTCATTGGCATATTATGTTTGTGTGATCCTTCTCAATGTTTTTTTCGTAGAACTATTAGGTTTTTAACTATTGCGGTATTTGTGGATAAGACTCATTGCACTTTAATCACATCACGTTCGTCAACTTCAGCGTCAAGATTGGGATTATATATTTCCAATGAAGACACAACTCTGTATTAACTTCATGTATATTATGTATTAGGTAAATCTTGCAGAAAAGCAATAATAAAATCATAAGGGAATTAACACACACGTCAAACTCTTTTTCGATTGTAGAAGTGGAACTCAGTATATACAAGAAAACAGATCAAAGCAAAACCAGGGAATAAAAAAAGAATGGTTGCATTTTGTAAACAACACGTCATCATTATTTAATTAAAATGGTTTCTACAATAATGATATAGCTTCTATTGAGAAACAGTGCAATTGAATTAAAAGATCAGTTTATATTGAAAAAAATAAATTCCAATGGTTGATAAAGTATGTATCCGAGAGAGACAACTTTTTTAAAAGACTAAGAAGACAAAATGATCTATTGTCCCTTAAAATGGAGCATATATGGCAGCTTTGTTTTCAATCTGTCAACTGATTTTCGATAGAAGGAACCACTGAAATAAATTAGATGTATATTACAAGTATCGTAGTCACCAATAAGTATTGCTCAATCAAGGTAAAATAAGACTAGTATTAGAAAAATAGTCTCCGACTAATTCCGAGCGATGTTTTAATAGAAACGTATGCCAAACTATAGCGCTTGAAATATCGTATGTATTAGTTTTCACTTTGAGTCATATAAAAGCAAAAAAGTGGAATGTCAAATTAATAAGGAAGTTGTCATTTTTCTTCTAGGATGTACAATTTTTATTATTTACTCTGTTACGACGGTTGATATTGATGTTGTGGAAGTGGTCGTTGATGTTGACATCGTCGTAGTTGTCGTTGTAGTTGTTGTCGTTGAAGTTGTTGTCGTACAAAGATCAGCTGATGTTATTACAGTGAATGTAGCACAATATTCCGTTGATTGTACAAACTCCCTAAATCATAGAAAACAAGATTAATAGCACTATTTAAAATGAAGAATGGAACTACTCGGTATAAGCAATCATGCACACTTGTTGTGATCCAATTTGATTTGCCTGTGGTGTCCAAGTGAGTGTTTTGTAGAATAGCGATACATTCATTGATGAATTTGTCAGAAGACCCATCTGTATACCTTTGCTATTATCTGTTAAAATGATGTCCGCAATACTGGTAACATTAGGATCGCATAAATTCAACACAAACAAATTAATACTCGTCAAAACACCGACTGTTATCTCCAAACAACCTGTTAGTGGCATGATAACGGGTTTTTCTGAACAAACTGGCTCAGATGTGACATAAATCAGAAATTGAACTGGTATTGAACTCATAGGAACCAGACTTGTTTCATTAATGAAATCTTCAACCTGTAGAAATAAAATTACAGATGCAATAATACAAAATGTCTAACATCATACTTATTGAGATATGTATGATTAAAAATATGCTTTTTATGCAAGAAATAATGAGAAAATAAAGAGTTAATATGATTATGAAATGAAACTCTTCAACATCAATAATGAACACGTTTTTTTTAAAAAAAAGTATTTTAGTGAGACTAACCTATAGAGAACTTATCAGAAAGCCTCGATACTCATATGTTATACTATTTCAAAAAAAAGGATTGTGTTTTTAATGAAACTGTATCATATCTTACTTGAATAGCAGCAGCATACCAGGTGCCAGCTACAGTTCCTTTGAAAGACAGGGTACAGTTGGATAGAGTGGTACCAGTAGGCATGCTATCAGGATAACAAATTCCACCGCATTCATTAACTAATGAAATAGTAGAATTTTGTGACCATCGACAACGTACATCGTCATTCGTGTTGACGTCCGAAACAAGTATTTGAATATCAAGTGTTTTATTTACAATGACGTACTGCGGAGAAATTACATTTACTACAGGTGGTGTATTGATAAAACCATCAGAACGCATTCGAAGATCAATGAAGCATGAAATTGACCAGGCAAAATTTGTTTTAGGAGGACTCTTTAATCCTATCCAAGCACTACCTTGATACGCTAAGAAAAAGTGTGCACCTGATGATAGTGAAATATTTTTTGATTGTAGACTCGCCATCATGCCAAGTGATGAACTCGTTGCAACACAGTCTGTCAAAATATTGATTGGTTTAGTAGAATAACCACCATCAGTCAGACAATCACTGATGCATGTCAAATTGACATTCTGGCTGCTTCGACCGGCGGTCGAAATGGGTACGTCTGTTGCGCATGTTATTGTTGGATAAGTCCAAGAATAGGATTGTATGATAGTAATTGTAGTCGAACTTGAATTATCATACAGATCGACTGGCACCCATCTGATAGTGCCACCATTGAAGTGGGCGCCATTGATGGCAATAGCACACAGTGATAAAAACAGATAACGAATCATAATATTGTTGTTACGTTCACAGTTGAAACTTCAGCAAGAAGCAGATATTCCAGAAAACTGTCACGTAAAAGACTAGTTTGATAATAAAATGTGTCTAAATTGCAGTGGAACTGTAAAACACATTCTCTTTAAATGTTAATGTCATAAGTATCATAAAACAAACTTTATCGAAAAAAACTATACTGAACAAATAATGATTGATTCAAACTCTGACTAATGGAATTTTATTGTATGTGTTAGTTATTTTCGAACTATTCCATATAACATATTATGAAAAAATTTAGTGCATCATTCAATAGATGATGATGGTGTAAATTTCGCAGCTACTACTCAAGGAAAATGATTTGAAAAAGAACTACATCGATTGTGGTTAATGATCAACATAGGAATGTTGTAGATAAATTTTTAATATACGCAACATTTTCATGAATTTCAATATTGGTTCCATCTGTTTTTAAGAAAACAGGAACAAGACTGGCAGCTACTTCACATTGTAATTTTCAAAATAGACTATTAGATATATGTTAGATGACACTGTAAGACTCACATTCATGGTAAAAAAAAGGAACGAAATCAACGAAAGATGAATGACGAGCTTTGTTATTAAAGAAAATAGGAATAAATGAATGCAAACTTTTGTTTAATAACGTTGAAGTTCACGTGCATGACTGTTCCTACGCACATCTCAATATAGATCTTTTTGTTTATATTCTTCTTTTATTAAAAAAAAGAATCACTTTTTATGAATAATTAATATTGATCAAAAGAACAATGCAGTATATTTCTATTAATGTTAATTTTAAATCATAAAGAAATACATGTGCTTCAATGAATTTATGGATTGTATTGTCGAAGCTGTAGTAATAATGATGAGAAAGAGAGTAACGGACAAATTCAGTACATTCTCTTAATCAAAGCTAGTAATGTTTCATTTGACGTAGTTAAAACTTTACAAGAACGGTGAAAGCATAATGAAAAAATTTTTTTTAATCTATAGATCGATTTCAGACAGAATAGATATACACAAAAGAGAATATGAGAGTATATTTTATCTTCATATAAAAAGCGAAACTTTGTAGATGAGACAATGTAAAATCTTAAATATCAACTTTGTTAATATGAAATTACTAATTGAAATGTATAGCTTATTATCCTTTTTTATATGATAAGTGGATTCATCGAGTTTTTAGTTCTACAGATAAACTAAATAAAATACTATTCAGATGTATAACCGTCTAACAAAACATGTATGCAAACTTAGCCTTTTCTTTCCATTTTCGTAAAGCATTATGCAGAAATTTGTACACATCTAATTACAAGCATTAATTCATAGATGTCATATGAAACAGAGTTGGATAAATCAATTGAATTGAGTTGGAAAAACCATCGAACTAATTTAACTTCAACTGAAAGAATTTTCGTATGATATAGAAATTTAATTGATAGTTTTCTCTATCCAATTATTAATCACTAAATCTTTCAAACAATTTAAATGATCTATTTTTTGCAATACTCATCGATTTTACTGACTTATCTTCACACTTATTCTTGAAAAATGTTAGTTTTGTCTGAAGAACTGTTAAGTTAAGAGAATTAGAAGAGTATGAAATTGTGAAAACAATAATTTTCATAATAAATGAAACATAATGTTGAGAAATTATTTTTAGATTCATGTTAATGTATACATGTAACAGACAAGATGCCCAATAAGCAGTCTTTGCCATAGTAAAAGTAGAAATCAAATATCTTGGTTTTCATTGATCCTATATCTACTGTTCTGCATAATCGACATATTCAATCACAATTAAAGAAAAACATTGTGTTCGCTAATCTATGATGAGTGGTCACCCTTTGAAACTTTTCACTCAAAACTAAATGCATGACTCAATATCATAAAGGGTCCTTCACATTTTGCTATATAAAAAGTTAGTCAATGAGTTATTCTTTGCTATGTGAACTAATACAACTTAATTTTCTCATTTTTTGATTATATGAAATTAGGCAATTTTCGATACACAAGCGGTTGATTTTTATTTTGGTAGTTACAGATTGAATATGTATGTTATTATCGGTTGAATAGAAATTGATAGTTAAATCAGTAGGATATTTCTATGATCACACTTTTTTCAATATTTTCAATAGCAAAGAGAGGTGGATAAATCGCAATGTCTACTGAGATTTGTTTATTAAAAGTAAAGGACTTCGTCGGATAAGAGTAAAAATCTGCACATTTCTGTCTATTTATTATTTTTGTTGAATGTAAAAAGTTTTCAAGAGTACATAGTTGCGGGAGTATATATAATCCTGAGTTACTTTACATAATAACTATAATGCCCATAGTTTTTTCTTTTGTAAACCTATTATGAAAACTAATAATGGAGATCGACACAGATTTTCATGCTCTACTAAATGACATATTGAACATGTTTTTATAACTTCTTCCTCGGAGTGTACTGAAAGAAACAGATGCGTCCTATATCACTGCCATAGTATATAGAAGAACTTCCACATGTTTACAGGGTGCTATGAGATATAACCACGATTCAGAAATTGGAAAATCAAGAAAAACTAGGAAATCAAAGAATTCAATGCTATCACAAAAGTTACTCATATCACCGACTTTCCAAAGCAGCGAAATTCAAGAAAATCAAGAAATTATAGAAAATCTGGCGAATCTAGCAAATCAAGAGAATTTCGAAATTTCAGGAATTCAGCGTTACCTCAGCAATGACCTAGATAATTGACTGAAATGTGCAGTAGAATTCAAGGAAATCAAGAAATTATAGAAATTTTGAAAATTTTCCTGAATTCCAAATTCTGGATTGTAGTTACTGCTGAAAATGAATGAGATATATATATACCATTCTCTTTCTATAATTTTCGTTGCATAATATAGTCTTTCGTTCTGTTTATATATGTGCTTGCTAATATAACATGTGTGCAGTTGAAAGGGGGAGAAATACGATAGTATATATGTCTTTTAACATTCACATATGCTGAGAAAGAGTTTGATTGAAATCATCTTTAGGAATGCAACTAAAACAAAGGTACTTTCTTTGATGAAAAAAAGATTTTATTTTCAGCAAGGGTATGTTCGTTTATTTTTGGTATAGTCAGTAAAAAAAACAAACTGTATATAAATGAAAGCATAGTTAATAATTGATCAATAAATAACATAAATGGGTTAAATATTTTATCTTTATCATATTTTGGCTTTTCATTTATAAATGAAATGACATAATTGGGAAAATAATAAATCAACATAACGAATTGAATAAACTTCAAAAGAAAAATAGTTTCTCATATCAGATATGTTTGATCTCATTAATTAAACTTTTGAAAATAAATATGTAAATCATGTGTGACCTAAACTCTCCTTCCATAACAAAAGAACCGGCATCTTCTACTATCTTGTAGCACATAAACTTTTTGGAAACATATACAGGGTGGTACAAAAATCATCGGGTATAAATGATATTCTATATTCAATGATGATAAATTATCCATGATATTTTTATTAGCTTTTATTGATGAAGCGAGCTGGACCTTCCAGTAAATAAAGATCTCGACTAAGTATATATGTGATAGAATTTTTAGCTCTCTTCATCAATAAAAACTGAAAATTACCATATCATTAACAATTTATTAGAATACTATTTATGCCGAATGACTTTAGGACCACTTTAAATTATACTACGGATTTTTCTATGAGTTCCAATACAAAATTTTCTAGACAACTTTCCTGGATTTGGTGTCTTCTTCAGAGTTTTTGATTAGTGAAAAAACTCTGAAAAATACAGAGAAGTTTTCTATTACGTCTGGCACATGGTACTCACCAGGGTATTCTATAATGAAGAAGGGTCTTGTAACATGGGATGATCTTCTATTGTGGGACGAATTATCCGAATTTGTTATTATTGAAACCTTTAAGAAGCAATTGTTAATATAGGAGGCATGCCAGCAATGCAATGGTTATCAATTGCTATCTCTAAAACAAATTATTGGGAGCAAGAACAATTTATTGCTTCCTCTAATGTTTCATATTTTCTATATATTCTAGTGTAAAACTACTTTACTTAATGTACATATGTTCGATATGATTTTGTAGTTAACGTATAAGCATTCTACCTTAGTGTCAAGAATTGTTCTATTGCTGTTCTGATGTATGTATTTCTTGACATATACATATATATGATATAGGATCATTTAAGCAACGCATCATCGATTTTTCTGATTGTTTCGAAGCCCCTTCTTCCACGATAAGCAATGTTTACGTGTATTAGACATATAAAGTTTGAAAAAATGAAAATTGTTAATAATTAATAATTATAAACACAATTGAGACGAATACACAACACAAAAATCCCGATCATATTACAGAACAGTAAAACAGATGAAATGTAAAGTAATTAATTATAATTCACAAGAAGGTCATCAATTAAATTGTCATTGCTATAAAAGAACGAAGTCTCATTTACTGTTATTTATTATTGAGACGAATATGGAGTAAGACAAGGCGGAAAAAGTGGATCCTGGATCCTGATGAATACTAGGATCCGCTTTTCCCCCTTGGGAAACACACTTCCTCCTTCCTTCCTCTTAATACAGTATGTGACGTAAATGTATTCCTTTTAATTATATGAGTGAAATGTTTTGGACAAATATAATGATTATAGATACTACTATATGAATTCATTCTAGTACTTTTGTTTCAATTAAAAATAATATATAAACTCATCCCACTTTAAACTAAGAGAACTTGTCACTCACTTCATATATCAGTATGATGCTATGATCAGTTATTGAGCTTTCATACTTAGGTAAGACTGTTTTATGTCTAATGATGAACTAAAGAAACAATAAATTAAAGTAGAAACAGACAAAAAGGAAAGAAAAAGACTTATCTAAATTTTTAAAAATTCTCTTTTTTCTTTACTTTTTGGCTTTATAAGTTTTTCGTTTCTTGCTTTTAGATCTTAGTTAAACAAACTCAAATGAAACTATTAAAACTAATCAAGTCATATTTTATTATGATTTAAACGATGTGCATTTATTTTATTTTAATTGTGAGTATAAGTGAAAAAAAAGCATTTTAGTCAAAGAAATAAATTAAAGTCAATTATTTTGCCATTAAAAGCCACACAGCCATATCAGAAATAAACATGCATAATAAGATACAAAAAAGCATGAAATAATTTAAAGCACTGCACTTAGCTCCAATATCATCTTTCTTTTTCCGCTTGGCTTTATCTTTATCAAAATCAGCTTGACATGATTTGCATCGATTACAGAAATTACATTTTGCTTTTGTTTTTTCATTTTCTTCGCTCATTTCTAAATATGGTGTTGTTTCAATTGGCTCAATGATCGTTGTATTTGTTTTCATAGATTCCATATTTTCTTGAACAACATATTGTTTCGTGTCATTGCTCTCAACTTTATTATGCTTTGAAAGACATGAAACAAATAATTTTTGACAACAAACACATTTCATTTTTTTCGCATTTGCTCCTTTTATACTTTCTTTATCTCCAGATTTCTTAAGTTCGCCGTTTTCAATAATAACATCCTTCTCTTTATCTTTTTTCTTCTCGCCTTTTGATTGTGAAAAGCAGCAACAAAATATTCTTTGTAACATTCCACAAAAACTATAAAGTGAATTGGGCATGTCACCTTTTGATATATAATGATTACAAATAATAAACCATGCCATTGATACAAATGTCCAAACAATTGATAATAAAAAATATAATGTAAGCATCATTAAATAATCTGATTGTTGTGGAAATAAATTAGCAAAACTTAATGAATAAACAGAATATGTCATAAAACATGTCATACCTATAATATAAATACAATATTTATTTTAGAAATTTTATCTAATATTTAAGAAAAGAATATAGTCTTACAAAGACCAATTTGTGTTGCAAAAGGTAATGCAAATGACAATAAAGTAACACAATTTAGAATTAAACATGCAAATATACCATTCATAATAAAAAATAATGGTTTTCTTTGTAGATATAATTGTATTGATATTATATCATTATAAGTATCTTCAAATGGCACTCTATCTGGTCCTTGATATACAATCACATTTGTTCCATTCAATTTCCATAAAGGATGTTCAGTGTAGTAACTAGTATCAAGGACTTCACTACTGTTTTCTGTGTATAAAATTCTATTATAACCTTGACTCCATGATGTTAAATTAATAGTACATATTTGTTTATCAAATGGAAAACTTGAAACATATAAACTACATCTTGTTTTAACTGTTAATGCTGGTAATATCATATATACTTGTCCTGTATAATCAACAGATGCTAAACTATAATCACTCACTGTAAGATAACCACTTGAATCTGCTGAATTTATTATCATTGTATCAGGTATCCATAAATTTTTAACTGGTAGCATAACTACTTCAATATAATTAAATGTTGCATTTGGTGTCCATGATAATCGATCATCAACCCATATTTGTGAAATAAATGAACTTGATGTCATTATTTGTTGTTTTTCATCTAAACCAACAATTTGTTGTAATATAGAAGTGATATCAACTGATACTACAGTATTTGGTCTTATATTTTTATTATATCCATTTAATAATGATGTTATTAATGTTTGTTCAGCTAATTGTGGAGATGGTAATGTTCCACAATCAATAAAATAGAATAAATAACATATCACAATAATAAAACCTATTAGTTTCATCGTTTTTCTTTCAGTATAACGGATGAATATGATCTTTCAAATACAATTATTGTTTGTTGTTTTATTCATCTATAGAAAAGAAAATTTTTTATTTGTGATACTATTAGACATCTATACTTGAACAAGTTCTATTGTGAATGAAAATATTTGAGGTGGTATATATACTACGCCTGTCAACAAAGGCTTAAAGTATGTCAGATGAGTAATAAGTAAACTATCCAACTCCAATTTGCCTGATTTGATGTACTACACTGAGTTATGTAAAAGTGTAGAAAAGTTCAAGAATTTAGAGCTCTTTTGGGGGTTAATTTATCGCAGTTGCATTGTTGTCTTAACAACTTTTACCTCTGTCTAACTGCTTTTTTATCACCCAATTAGATGCTATCTTGTATCAAATTACATTATTGATGTTTTACTACATATAGATTTTTTATGAGATGTTATCCATTCACTCTCGTTGTAATCAAGCATTACCTTTCTTGTATGGTCGAAAACTTTCTACAGCTTTTTATATTTGAAAACTGTTGTAACAAGAGCCTATTTGCCAATATTTTCCAGCGTTATGAAGATAATAATTACAATTCTAAAAGAAAGACCCTATATGAACTAGGTCAATTATTATTTATTAGATTAAAGTATTTTTTCTACATAATGATATTTACTTTGATCATTCAATCAAATGAATATGAAGTTAATTCATTTAATATAAAGTAACTTGCACATGTTTTGTATCCAGAAATAGATTTAATTAAAAAAATGCATTAATTTTTGTTATATACAAAGCTTTATAATAGTATGTGATCAATTAAAATGATGATGAACAAATTGAATTTTCTTCGTTGGTAGCTTTTTAAAAGCTATCTGGGAGGGTCATTAGCAACGGTTTGAAAGTTATCTGGAGGCGCCATTAGTAGCTTTTCAAAGACTATCTCGGAGCACCATTAGCAACAATTTGAGTGTTATCTAGAGGTGCCATTAGTAGCTATTAAAATGCTATCCAGAGGTACCATTAGTAACTTTTAGTGGTAAATCTCGGGGAGTATTATTAGCGTTTTAAAGGCTACTTTGAAGTGACTTTTATAATCGTTTGAGAACTACTTCAGAATAATATTAGCGACTTTTTCAGCTCTGCTTGCGAATTGTCCAAGTTGATTTTTGTGAGTTACCTTATAGTACTAAGTTTTTTCGGATTATCTGTGGGTATTATCAGTAATTTTGTCGAGGATCAGCTTGGGATAGTATTGGTAAGCTTTTGATGGCCATTCGGGACGATATATCGAGATAATATTCACTACTGTATAAGATTAAGATAAACGTAACAATGAGGATTTTTATCATCTTTCCCATGGTTCATTTATATGATTATGAATATCTGTACTGAAACTTTTTTCAGATTGGCTTTCAATAATTCTACTAGTTTTTTGTTCTAGTTAGATCAAAGAACATAGCACAGTTTTCTGATATATGTTGTGTGGATTTTACGACGTTTTTAAGATTTTGTTCTCATATTAAAAATGTCTCTATAAGATATGACAGTAACTTTTAATCTAGGTTAAACTAATTATTCTGTGAAGATGCGTCATGATTGTAATTCATATACGCTAAGCGGAAAGAAAATTCTTTATTGAGGTTATGAAGGAGATTTATTACACATCAGAGACGGTACCGTTAAGCTATTGTACCAAGCTAACTGAATGGTGGTACATTTAGCCGTAGATCTTTAGCTTGAAAAGTCTATTAATTAGCACTGCGAGCATCATCAATAAGTGAAGATGGAATGCACACAGTTTGCTCTGAAGTTACATGTATTCAAAGCTTTCGTTTCATTTTCTTTAGAGGATGGGAGGAAAAATTCAGGGAGAAAGCCCTGTAAAATCAAAGAGAAACAATTGTGTCCACTTTTTGAGAGCTCAAACTATAGCGCTCAATTCGAACTTTCTTGTTTTTTACTGTCAAATATGAACATTGCTATCTCCCATATTTTTGTTTTGGACTAATACGGTAGCGTAAAAATTCAAATGAAAATAAGTTTATTATAATCGAATACGAAAACCTATTCTTATCAACTATTCAAAAATAGTCGTTGTTATAAATGATTGTTCGGTCTCTTAACCAGTTTCATCATCACTATTTAAAAAGTGTTTTCTGCAAAAAAAGATTAAGATGCAGCCCTCTCTTTGGAAGAAAAACGGAGAAACTGCTTTCTTCCTAGGAGAAAATAGTTGGTTCTTTTTGAAAAATCGATAGATTGCCTATTCTTTTATGTTTTCGATGAATTTGCTCCAATTAAAACATTGAAATATGCTAAAATACATCCTGAGAAAAATTTCGGGGAGAAAGGAAAATACAAGAAAAGATTCAAAAAGGGAATTCCCCTCCCCCACTAATTGTATGGTGTGCATTTATTGTGCTTCAGGACTTTCAAAAATAGTTACTATTGAAGAGTCATTCTAGCTAGCTCTAAAAAATCACTGATACTACTTCTAGAAAAACTGTTTATGCAAAACGTAGTGATAGTAACACTGTAGCTAATCTAAAATTTCGAGTTCAGTTTTCTGAATCATGATGATTTTAATGCTCTATCTGATGATATTTCAAAAGATCGTTCATATAAACTTGTTGAATAGAGTGAATATACCGCTGATTGAGATAACGTCGTTGCATGTAGTGCATAGTAATGTGTTCGTTTTTGCTCGATAAGAGCTGTTTTGATGTAATGATTGATGACGAAATTGATCAATTCTCTAATGCATTACGTGATGTTGTGTACAGTTAGTTTTAAATTTTTTCACCCTTTTCTAAAACATTGTACACTACAATTCTCTATATATTCACAAATATTATCATCTAATTTATTAATATTAATCAAATTTCTAAAAAATCAATCCCATCCATGATCATTAATATTACTAATTTATTTTTATTTTTTTGTAGATAAATAATCATCAAAACCTTTTCTTTATTGAAGCTGCTGTAAGCTCCACTTCAGAATTTTTCTTCTTCTCCAATAGGTTTCCCATCTACAATAGCTGAAAAATAACAACTCCAGTTGAACTTTATTTTAGCTGACTTCTATATCTAATAGTTAAATAACTTAATCTAAGGTAATGAAAAAAATAAATTAGATCATTTATACTTCCTGCCTGTAGAGTGGACGCCATATTATAAGCTAAAATAAAAAAATAACAAAAGAAATAGTTTATATTTGTCATGGATTGATTTCATGTTACGATATAATTTAAAAAAGAAAAAAATTAAGATCATTTATATTTACTGTTTGGTAAACTGTATGCCTTCGTTTTTCTCCATAAACAATTATATAGTAGCATCAATGGTCGATCTGTACTATTAAGAACAGTTTCGCGTCGTCAGAAAAAGTATTATAAATGCATTCCAAATGTTGTCTAATAATAACAAAAAGCACAACTAGATACTTTAATACGATCATATTTCTTTGGATCCAACAAGTTCCTACTGTCGCCAATCATCAGATTCTACCGATAGAATTCGATAATCTTTAATGTAGAAAATTAAAGAATATCGATGGTTTCTCACAACCGGATCCGATACAATGATTTTAATTTTTTGTAACAATTGTTCTAAATGACATTCTTCTATATATAATGAGACAATTTTTATTGCTTCCTATTCGTCAGCTATAGTCATGTACCATTGGATAAATCTCGTTGAATTTATTAGTAGAATAATCAAAATGAAGTTACGAAAAAATACTATCAGAGATGGAATATGATCGTTTTTACGAAAACACTAGAAAAACACAGATTCCACATGTATGAACAAACATGTAGAGAAATATTGAGTCATCGAAGCCTATTGCATGTTCGTATTTGTCTCGTTCTGATATGTAAACAGCGGCAATGGTGATCATAAAGATTACTGATTATATTCATTATATTAGATCAAATCTAGTCCAAAATATCTCTTGAAAAGAAATTTTTCTTGATTGATGTGACGTAATATTCCAAAAATTTCTTAATTTTGACACGGAAGTCTTCATAACTGCTACTATTTAATACTAACAAAATACCATTTCTGATGTGCTTTAATTTGATATAAAAATTGTTGTTGAAACTATTTGAAAGCATGATGTTTCCATTCTGACAAACGTTTTTATGCATACTATATTTTGAATGAAGACTGATATTTTGTTTCTGAATTCATTGACCTTACTAGAAGTGATACAACTATATCTAACTTATAAATATTATTCTACAAAGATATGCAATTTGTTTTTACTCAATATCATTTCATGGAAAGCTAATAACTTTCAAGAATAAGTTGAATATAAGTCAATGAACATCAAAACAGATCATTTAAATAATTCAATTCGAGAGGCAGTCAGTTTTATTTAATTCAGTTTTTTAATCTTAGAAAGGTTCTTTGAGAAAAACTCGGTTCAAAACAACTTATATTTGCTTTAAAAAAAACTTTAGTTGGTTGGATTGAACTGAGTTACCCAGTTGTATAGTTTTCACTGTCACATAATTTAAGACCGCCGAATTCTTTGTTATCGAAGATATCAAAATAAATGTTTATAAAAGGATTCTTTGAAGATTTAAACGCTAAAGTTGTGTAAAACATTGCAAATATTAAAAAAATTACTACGCTATATTTTATAGAAATAGAAATTTCTCCAAAAATTTTGCTATTGGATTGAAATTTGGATGTATGAAAAAAAATATTTATTAAAAGACCAATAAATGATTTTCAATCTAGAATTTAGTTAGTATATAAGTGTAATTTTGTTCAGCATACTAGAAAATTTTCAGTTAAAATAAAATAATTCGAGTTTTGTATTTCATATCAACAAAATCTCTAATTTTTAAAATGTTTTAAGTAAAACTTGCTTCCTCTTGCTATAATCAATACATTTGTTTTATCTTAGTTAAGGTCACATACACAACCTGCTATTTCAAAATAAACAGGTAAGCTTTTATCTCGTACACGTGTCTTTCGTACGTAATTATGATGTGATGAAAAAAGACTGTTCTCCTTATCAAAAAACGTAAGAATGAGAAGATCCATGTTTTATTGTTAATCATTTACGCTTGTTTTTTTCTCGTGTACATGCAAGCATCAGACTCAAAACTCAGAAGTCTTATTGTACAGCTACAAAATCGAACTAATGAAGCGAAAGAATCTTTTGATCAGGCTCTTACTGAACTTGAACGACAAATGAGTGACAATGACAAGCAGTATCAAGAACAGATGTAACAGTTAAATGAAGAACGGCGAAAATGGGACGAAGAAAAAGCGTCGTTGGAGAAATTAAAAGCTTCAGCAAGTCCTATTGTAAATTTGAATGTTGGCGGTGAAAAGATGAGTACCTTAAGATCTACTTTGACTCGAGCTGAAGGATCTTTACTTGCTACTATGTTCTCTGGTAAATGGGATGATAAACTGATGAAAGATACAGATGGTTGCATATTCCTTGATTATGATCCAGTAGTAAGTAAAAATTTTCTGTGTTCATGAGTAATTTTCCAGTTTTATTACATATTTCTCGATTCTCCCACCAAAAAAATCAATAACTTGAAAAATCTCGTTTTTCTCGGTTGAATATTCTTTTTTAAAATGATTTCTTAGAGTAGTATTCATTCTTATATTTGATGCAAAGTTCTTTGATGTTATTTGTTTGTAGCTGTTCAAATGTCTTCTAAATCAACTTCGTATCTGGTCGGATCCATCAATAAAATGTGTTTTTCGTCCACCTGTTGGATCTGAACAATCATTTTTAGAGTTTGTTCGTTTATTGAAATTTGATGAACGATTTATTAATGATGAAACAAGCATTTATATTAAGGCTTCTGAGGCGAAGCAGTCAGAACAGTTAGTCGAGCATTTTCGGACGACAAGTAGTTCTAATGTTCAACTAACTAATAACGATCGAACATGTAAATTGATTAACCAAGCTGGTTGGCAATTTGTACTTGGAACGCTAGCTTATTCTATCGGCACTCACCGAGTTCGTCTTAGATTAGAGAAAGGCACAACCAATGTTTTGATGGGTGTTTGTAGTCAGAGCAAACAACCCAATGGACCATTATTTTATGACGTGCCTACAACCCATGGATGGTTTACACATGGATATACGGTAACGAATGGTAAAGGCTCTCATTCAGGATGGCCTCAAGTTAATGAAAATGATATTTTAGAATTGACAATTAATTGTGATGAACGATCGCTAAGTATTCTCAATGAAAAGAGTCGAGCACAACATAGTATGCAAGTTAATATTGATGAAGTACCTTTGCCTTGGTGTCTCCTTGTTCTTTTTGATCGCATCTATAGCCAAGTTTCTCTTGTATAAATTGTGTACAAGAATAACATATTTCAAAACTCAATATGATATTAGAACACTATATTTAATATGATATATAATCGAATAAAACTCTAGCGTACTGTACTAAGACCAATTATCAATTTTTGTCATTTAATAGAATAAGAAAAATATCAAGGAAGAAATGTTTTATGATTACCTAATAAAACTCGCACCTCAATAGTTATTTATATAATAATTTTCTATCTTGAATAACTAGAAATAATTCTACAATACATATAAAAAATCTGAAGGTGGTACAAGCATCAACACTGATGGCAATCCTTTGGGAGCTATTTTATTACTTGCAATAATTACTCAATATGATAACGGTGAATGAATATAGGGGAATGGACGATAAAGAGCTCAAAAATCATTCAGAGATTGAAGAAAATATTTCATAATATTTATAGCTTTTCTCATTGTAGAAACAACATTTCTTGTCTTGCAGTTTGATCGCGTCAACACATAGATGAATTCCATTAGATACTACATTAGATTTTTACGTTTACGATTTAAGTTTTTTAAGCTTTTAAAAACCTGTGATAAGAATTAGGCATATCTTATTTCAATATTCTATTTTATGAACAAGTTTCCTAGTATCAATGTTATTTTTGAACTACATTGTAAATGAAATTATCATTGAAAAAAATTGGCAATGAAATAGTTTCTAACACTTCTCCAATTTGTGTATGTTTCAGAATATCATTACAAAATTCAAAGCATAAGTTATATTGGTATACTAGTCACTCAGGATGATCTCCTAGCCTTGAATCAGTACCAGTAAGCTTTATGAAGTGATTGTCATCAGAACTCATAAATCGTCTTATTTTCAAGCTTCTTATTTCTATATCTTGTCTGAACTGTGCTGATTATTTAGGAAGAGTCTGATTATCAACATATTGAAACTTATAATAATAATGTGCGCTTTACCGATAATACGGTTTTTTTTATATGTAACAGTATCACAATAAATCAAACCAATGTGAACTATCAACATACAAAGATTTCTCAATATCAATCATATATTTACAGATTTATAACTGAGATATTTGATTTATTAAAAAGAACGAATTAAAACTAAAAATGAAAGTATTGCAATACAAAATGTATTTGACATGGTATGAACATTAGCACTATTTTCTCCGACAATTACTACACCATCTTGACCAATAATTGATTTAATCCAATCAAAATATACACTAACTCGAGTATAAATGCCAGCATAATCACGCAATCCACATCCACGACCGAAGGATGTTACACCTGCTATCATCCATTGTTTGTACGTCTTTGAATAATACATCAATGGTCCACCTGAATCACCTTGGCAAGTATCTATAAATAAAAAAATAATATGATGTGTTTTAGAGTAATAGTAATATCTAATTACCTTTGCCTCCACCATCAACAGCTGCACAAAATTGCGATCGAACATTTCTAATTGAATTTTGACACTTTCTTTCTGTATTATTTACCCTTTTGAGTGTCACTTGTCTAAGATTTTGAGATGCACTACCGCCTGTTATTGTTGTTCCCCAACCAATACCTACAAGTTCTGAGTTAACCAATGGAAATTCAGTTTCCAAAAAGTCATTATTAGATGGAAGACAAAGTTTGCCAACGTTGCTACTTTTAAAAGAGATCGCTTTTTTTAATTTAAGAATAGCAATATCATTTTCTTTCGTATATGTATTCCATTGTGGATGTATATAAATCTTTGACACCGCAGGTCTTTGTCCAGCATTATCATAGAGATTGTCTGTGCCAACTGCAGCTATTAATTCTACTCTTGACAGATATGGATCTTCGACGCAATGTGCTGCCGTAAGCACATAATGTGGTGAGAGTATTGTGCCACCACAAAAGTGTCTGTTGTTTGGAACACGTAATGAAACGGCCCAAGTCCAACTGTGACTGGCAGCTAATTCACCACCGACAATTCGAGAATTAATAACGGCTTCATTTTGTGAACAACCACATGGAGCCGTAACGTTGCATGAATATGTAGTTGCTTGCACCACATATTGATTAGAAACAATACATACGATGAATAAAATGAGTTCTAATAGACAGACCATGATGTTATGTAATATGACAAAAGTATTTGTTGCACTTTTATATATTGATGAAAAGAATTTTCATCATGGCAACATTAACGTCATGAAAACAACATACTTCATATCTTTTCTTATCATTACTCATTATGTTGCCTGATGTCTGTTCTTCTCTTGGGGGCGTTCGTCAGTAAATTTAAGTTGATAATATAGGAGCGATAAGAAATTTCTCTTTTACGACATCAAAATAAAATAAAATTGATATAAAAATGTATAATTTTTCTATGGAGAAAGTTTTTATATGACGTAGATTTTATAGCATGGATTACATATAAATAGCAGGCAAAAAAAATATTTTGATCAGCAAAGATCAAAACAGGTAATTGAAACATTATATAAAATTTAAAAATAAATGTTATATAACCGGAATGTTATTTATCATGCACATAATATCTAAATTAGTATTTATCGTCGTCATAGTCATAATAACAATATCAATCGATTTGATACAATTAATATAAACACTAATTTGAGCATGAAGACTCATTATTTG
The DNA here is from genome assembly GCA_022393335.1 of Macrotrachela quadricornifera. Classification (NCBI taxonomy): domain Eukaryota; kingdom Metazoa; phylum Rotifera; class Eurotatoria; order Philodinida; family Philodinidae; genus Macrotrachela; species Macrotrachela quadricornifera. The sequence goes on along the minus strand of JAJEKB010021251.1, from coordinate 18,177 downwards.
AAATAGTTGAACTATTCCTATATAATATTCATAGTCCACGAGAAGTACTGGCACATGTATTTAAAAAGAGATTTAATTTATAACAAAGAACAAAAAAGAAAACGTGGCAAAATGTACAGTAGAAATAACAATGCAGTGTCGTATGATTGCCAGTAAAGGAGAGAGTTTACCATTATATTATCAAGTATCTGATAACGACAATTTTTAGGAAGCAATATCGTATAAATTTTGATCAAAAATTTTTCAGATCAAGATCCTAGGATCGCAAGATGATTTCTCAAAATTAGCGATATTCTATGAAATTTGATCAAAGGTTCCAGAAATCGACGAATTCAAATCATCAGATCAGTTCTCGAAATTTGCATACTAGAGATTCTTATTACGAGAAGACTATTTTTCAGTAAGCTATCGTCTTGCAATTATAAAACCAAAAGCTGGTATTGTTCGAGACATATGCAAGAGGATCTCTATTAACATCCAGATTGATGCTGACAATACTATGCTTAACCCTTTGTATAGTGAGCTAAAAATCTCCTAAAATCTATTTTATTAAAATGAAATATTTCGCAACCAATTAGATTTAACTAAGATTTTTCTTGAATCTTATAAGAATGAAACAGTGTTGCAGCATCAATCCAGATGTTAGGAAGAATTCTCTGTCACATGGCTTAAACAATACTATGTTTTGATTTGACAATATTGAAGAGATAGCTTGCTGAAAAAGTAGCCTTTTCGTAATAAGAATCTCAGGTATGCAAATTTCGAGAACTGATCTGGTCATTTGGATTCGTCGACTTCGGGAACTTTTGTTCAAATTTCAAAGAATATTGCTAGTTTTGATAAATAACGTTTCCATAGTAGAGATCTGATGTCGAAAAATTTCAAGAAATCATTCTGCGATTCTAAGATCTTGATCTGAAAAATTTTTGATCAAAATTTATACGATATTGCTTTCCTAAAAATATCATGATTTTCTTGATAAACTCATATAATTGCCGTCATCTATTACCGTTACTAGGTAGCGAATAACTTTTCTGTTATCAGCTACGTGATAAAATAACAATAATTTTTCTCTTCTACTGACAATTATATGTCATTCCAATATTATTTCTACTGAACATTTTGTCAAATTTTCTTTTTGTTTCTTTTCTTTTCTTTATCTATCAGTTTTCAAAGAAAAAAAATTCTTTATGACTGTTTTTCAAAATTAAGATAAATTAGTACTGCTGGTACTGAATTCATGTTTTCTTGCTCTCTCTCTTCTTTTCGAATATAGACAAATAATTCTTTATTACAAAAGACAGTGAAAATATTTTTTTTCATTCAATAAAGATACGATTAACGAAAAGCAGAAAAGAATAAAATATAAGTGTATTTATATTGTATAAAAATGCAGAAAATATTTAATTTTCTTTGCGAATAATGTGGATTTTTTTATTTGTAAATATCCTTTAAATGAAAATGGAACAACAAAATGGACAATCCAATATAATCTAAAATATTTTCAGTTTTTCTAAGTTTCAAAATATCGTTATAAAATGTGCAGAATAAATTGTGTAGCCATACTTAGCATTCAGAGAAATCTTTTTAAATAGAATCAATACCAGTAGAATTTATGTGATTTGAAGAAAAATACCAAAACGATATCAGAAGGCTCACAATATTCTAATAATTTTAATACAACAACTTCACAGCTGTTCAATAGTCGTCGACGATTTTTTGAAATTACTGTGGTTTTTCATAACTATTTTCATTGTAGTGATGAACTTAGTATTGTTAACAAAGAAGTATATAAAATTCAAAATTATGAAGATTGAAGAAAATTTGCAAAATAGTGTATATCGTTTTCATCTATAACCAAAAAGCTTGTTTTCAAAGTTTTACTTTTATAAATGCAGAAACATCAGAAATAAAAGTGAATTTATGACAATTAAATTTGATACAGTAACAAAATTTGCACTATTTTCTTTCATAGTGTTTGTAGAGGTTTCAGGAAGTGTTGTGGTACTTTGTTCCACGACGATAATACCATCTGTACCCGTAATTGATTTAATCCAGTCGATGTACATACTGATTCGAGTATAAATGCCTGCATAAATGCTTACTCCACATCCACGACCATATGATGTAATACCTACAATCATCCATTGCTGAGTTTCTTTTGAATAGTACATTAATGGACCACCTGAATCTCCTTCACAAGTATCTGTAAACAAAAAATAATATGATATATTTCTATTTAATAATAATGTGTAAGCTACCTTTTTCTCCATCATCGACAGCTGCACAAAATTGTACGGTAACATTATTAATTGAATTGTTACATTTTTCTTCGTTATTTCCAATAGCTTCGACTGTAACTTGTCTTAGAACATCAGATTCAACTCCACCAAACACCGTATATCCCCATCCAATGGCTACAAGTGATGAGTCGATTATGGGAAAGTTAGTTGCTATCGATTCGTCTACAGATGGAAGACATATTTTGGCGATATTATCATCGTTAAAATCCATAGGATACTCCAATTTAAGAATAGCAATATCATTTTCATTAGTTCTAGATGTCCAATCAGGATGTAGAAAAATTTCTGATACCGGCACTCTCTGTCCATCGTTATCGGTCAGAGTATTTGTACCAACAGCAACTTTTAATTCATAATCCATGATCTCAGGATCATCAACACAATGCGCTGCTGTGAGTACATAATGTGACGAAAGAATTGTTCCACCACAGAAATGAAGTTCATCCACAACACGTAATGAAACAGCCCAGCCCCAGCTATGATTAGCGGCTGGTTCACCACCGATTATTCGTGAATTTATATCGACCTTATTTCGTGAACATCCACATGGAGCAAATGTATCGCAAGAAAATATAGTACCTTGTATCACAGATTGATTGAACAAAATATATGCAATAATAAATACAAGTTTAACTAAACGAGCCATCATATTTTGTTGCTATTCTCTTATCAAATGTTGTGATAACGTCAATGTTACGAAAAAAAAAATAAAAATAGTGTCAGTTTATTTATCATCATCATCATTCGACATATCAAAGAGAATGTGCTTATTTTAATAAAACACTCATAATAAAAAAAGTTATATTGAATGAGAATTTTTATTAATCAATAATGAAATCCAACAAAGTTTACAATATTACATTTACTTTATATTCATTATAATAAAATAAAAAACATTTCTTTGAAATAATTTTGTTTCTAATATTTGGATATACACTCAAATATGTCTAACAAAAATCCGTTTGCAAAATATTTAACCATTCTTGCTAAATCATCAAAATTGAATATTTTAACTAACTATTAAAGAAAATATATCTACTATTAATACTTTTACTTTAATTAATCTATTATATTAAATTATTCTAAGCAAAAGTATCATCTTTTCACAAAATAAATGATCTGCTATAATGATTATTAATGCCATCTATCATTTATATTAATATAAAATAATTTATATATATATACGTGTAATACAGATTGTTTGACATCATTTAATCCATTCGAAGTTTTTTTTTTATATTTTTACTTTTAATTACAGTTAAAATCTGTCCTTTCGTGGCAGCTGTATGAAACCTGATTGGTTGATATACGTATCAATTAATATCAATTTTGATCGATATTCAATATCGACTATTATTTGTCTGCCTTTATTCTTTAAAAATGGCTTCTGCAACTTTGTTTCGTCCCGATCAACGAGTATCCATTGCTGGTAAAGGCGTAGGTACTATTGCATTTGTTGGAAAAACAGAATTTGCTGATGGTAACTAAACTTTTTTCTTTAATTTTATATTTAAATTACTGTATTTTTAATAGGTGAATGGATTGGTATTGTTCTTGATGAACCAAAAGGAAAAAATAATGGAACTGTACAAAAGAAAGGTAAGAATTATATTCTATTATAGTTTTGCCATATGAATATTGTTTTAGATGGAACAACTGTACGATATTTTTCATGTAATGATAATCATGGTCTTTATGTTCGACCCGGACAAATTGAATCTGTAATTAATGATTTACAGACAGATTTATCTCGATCAGCTTCAAGTCATTCAATAAAATCTCAAGGCAGTAGTACAGGAAGTAATCCAGCACCATCAGCAACTTCCTCAATTCCAAAGACAAGTGGTTTACCAACAAAACAAAGTGGACTTCGAGCACCAACACCAAGCTCAGCTACTAAACCTCCAGGTATAATATAATCAAAGAAAAATGATATCCTTTCAATATAAAAATATCAACATAAGACGAAAAAAAAAATTGTCATTTTATTGTAAATTAGGGTCTGAAGGTGTTCATGATGAAACAGGTAATAAAATAATATGTAGATTTTTGCTTATTGCTTTTTATCAATAATCAGAAAATCAGACAAATGAAAATATTCAACAGTTTTTTTTGTATGAATATTAAACATTCAAAATTTTCATATATAATTATATAATTGATGGTGATGGTTGATTGAATTTGCGTGTTCAATATCTAACCTTTGTTTTTTTTTCTTGCTAAGGTCTTACTCGAGCTACTCAATCATCTAATGATATTCCAACAGCAGCAGCAACAGAAAGAATATCACCACCTAAAGAAGAGATTAAATCATCACCAACAACAATGATGGTAATAAAAATATTTTAAATATATTTAATTATTTTATTTGAAAAAAATATTTTTAGCCACCACCACTACCACCTTCAGCTCCTCCAGTTGAATCAAATAATATACCACGAAAATCGATTAGTTCAACAGGAGAATCTTTAGATTCTCAACAACTTATGATTAGTCTTAAAAGTAAAATAACCGATCAAGAAGAACAAATTCAAACATTAATAAAAAAACGTCGTGATGATCTTGAAAAACTTAAAGAATTTGAACGTACAAAACTTCAACTTGATCAAGTTTGTTTTTAGAATTATTTTATTTTTTTTATTTATAAATAAATACTTTTAGTTACAAACATATAAGCGTGAAGCACAAGAACGTATGAAAGAATTAAATGATAAATTACAACAACAAGAAAATGAATTAAAAGATACACGTGATAAATTTGCTGCTTATCGTGATGAAATGGCTGATACTGAAGTACGAATTGAATCACTTACACTTGATCTTGAAATGGCTGAAGAAAAAGTATTAATCTTTTATTTCATATTAAATTATATTTCTTAATTGGTTTTTTTTTATCTAGCTTGAAACTATAATATTAGAAAATACAACATTAAAAGAAAAAAATGAAGAAGTACAATTAGAATTAGATGTTATTAAAGGTGAAATACAATTAAATGGACCTAATCAAGTAGCAAATAGTATTCAACAAAAAATTGATGATGAACGAACAATTAAAATGGAACAAGCATTAATTAAGTAAAATATTTCGTTTTTTTTTTAATTTATTTAAAATATTTTAATGAATTCTTTTATTTAGATTACGTGATTTATCATTAACAAAACAAGCTGAAAATGATACATTAAAAAAACAATGTGAAACATTAGAAAATAAAGTGAAAAATTTAACAAAAGAAAATGAAAATGCTAAAGCTGATATTACAACAATGCAAGCAACTATTGCTGATTTAAAAGAACAGGTTGAGTAGAAAATATTACGTTTTAAAAGTTTAATTATATTGTTCATAGATCGAAACGAGTCAAAAATATCACAACTTGACTCAAGTCGAGTTGCCGAGTATCGCTTCAAAAAGAATCTGCTCACTGTGCATAATTTTGCTGTTTTGATTATCTTTTACTAAAACCATAATCATCATATTGCATAAGTCTTCCGTCTTATGAGCTATGCAATTTATTCGAATTAACTTAATATTCAAATCGACGAAACGTTTACCGAGTCTAGTAATTGACTATTCACTTTCCGTTATATACGCCAATAATAAATTTTCTCATGAATTACCTTGTATCTACAACTATGAGATGCGAGAACCATTGAGACAGATGGAAACTATGCGTTTGAATAAATAGACAGATAGGTGACAATTGAAGATAATATCAAATGCCCATTGAAGGAGTTTGCGATTTGAATCTAATAAAAAGATTTGTCAGTATAAGCAAAACAAAAGTCGGCAGGAAGGAATAATAAAAATGCAAATTTCTATTCTTTTCACTTTCAACTATATTATAAGTAATTATTAAACAACCGTGACCGATATAAGGTATTTATTGGAAATGTACTTTAAAAAACAATGATAATCATAATAACTAAAGAGCAGCAGATGAGATGATCTACTAGTAAATAAAAGATATATGGAGAATGATTGAAGTCTGAGAGATACCTGTTGCTGCTAACAATCAGCTTTATGATAGCAATTTGTATTATCATTAAAACATAGACAATAAATACTCCATGCTAGTTTGCTAAATGTCCAAACATCATTCTCATTGAAACATTGTATTCAGCTATACACGCTATAGTATAGGAAATTTAATCACTGAATGTAAAGTATACCATGATGATGAGTATCTAAGAAACATTAGTAACATAAAGCTATGTGAATAATATAAAAATTCGCTCATGATTGTAGGTTTCACCTATGTCTATGGATTTCATTAGTTCTATGTAATGAAAAAAGAATTTAATTCAAAATAAAATAAATCTTAAGATAATATTCTTTTTTATTTAGGTTGATACATGTTTAGGTGCTCAACAAATGGTTGATATTTTAACAAATAAAAATCTTACACTTGAAGATCAAGTACGAGAATTACAAGAAACTGTTGATAATCTTGTAAGTTTATTTTTCATATCTTATTTCATTATATCTCTAATCTTTTCTTAATTTACAAAAAACAATAGGAATCACTTTGTGAAATGGATAAAGGTAAATAAAATTTTTTATTTCTTCAAACTTTCAATTATTTTTTTAATAGAAATGGAAGAAAATGCTAAAGAAGTTGAACATGATCTTCGTGAAACTATTGATTTATTACAAAATCAACTTCGTGAAGTTGGAATTTTCTTTTCTTTAAATTAAATTTATACAAACCTATCTTTTAGAAAGAACGACAAATTGAACAATTACAATATACGATTGGTGATCATGAACGAACTATATTAAAATTTCGTGAAACAGTTAAAAATATGCAAGTATGTTTATTTTATTTATAAATAAATTTTATCTTTTTAAAACCAAAAAAATATTTTTTTTTGTTTGTAGTTTCAAAATGAACAAACTAAAAAACAAATTGAAAAATATGATGAACAATTAAAACTTGCTGGTTCAGTACAATCAAGTGAATTTAAAGCAAAAATAGTTGAAGCAAAATCATATAGTGAAATAATTGATAATGAATTAAAAAAACTTGATGTAAATAATTTAACAAAACATGTTCATTTAATAACATTATTTTTACCTGAACAATTTCTTAAACGTGGTGCTGATCATGATTGTATTCTTGTTCTTTTACTTATTCATCGTTTAATATCAAAATGTGATTTATTATTAAATGAAATACAAAAAAAATTTGAAAGAATTGATCAATTAAATATTGATGATATTATTAAATCACATCGAGCAGAAGAATGGAGTTTTGCTTGTAAACTTTCTCAATCATTATCAATTTTTCGAATGATTCTTCGAAAATATATTAAGTATGTTTTAATTATCTATTTATTTATTAAAAATATTTTTTTATTTAATATATTAGAGTAATGGAAACATCTAATCCAGATAATCTTCGTCATTTAGCTAGTACTTATCATGATTTATTAACACATGAAAAATCACTTGATTTTCTTATTGATCTTTTACAAAAAGATCAATTACATGATTCATTATCATTAAATGCATTAGATAAAACAATTACATTTTATGAAGTAATTATTTATTATATTTTTCTTTATACAAAAAAATTTATTTGTATATGATTTTCTTTTTATTTAGCATATATATAAAAGTCATTTAAATCAAGAAAAATTTCCTATGTCAAATTATATGCGAGATTTAACACGTGTTGTATTATTAAGTAGTGATGCACTTCAAACAGATATACAACGTATACAACTTTTACAAAAGGTACATATATATAGAATATTTAATTTTATTGAAATTAAATAAGAATTTTATATTAATTATATAGGAACATGAACAGGTAACAAATTTTCTAAGGGATATTTTGTATGATTTAAGTCAAATGCATGAATATTGTATCGTTATTTTATTTAAGAATATTACATAAAATTTATAATAGGATAGAATCAGAGATAGACATTGTTCGAGTTTTTCTTTAAATTTAAACCGAATCGAAATAGACTAAGTTTAAACTTGTATAACGCAAAAAATCATTCTTTTGATAGAATCGGTTCATGTTTTCGATGACCGAAACTGAAATCGGTTCCTCTCTAAATTGAATTTGAGATATCTGTATTTTATCTTTGCTTTATGCTAATCGTAACATATTATGATTAACATTTATCATCATCTATATGTATTAATAGTCGATAATATTTCATAAAATCATGATATTTATTTACACTTGAATCTTAAATATGACAAAATTACTGTCATAATTAAATATTTCTCTCGGTATATTATAAGAATTAAGAAAAAGAATAATACAAAACAATTAAAAATAACGATATAATAAATATTTATTTGCTTATCTTAACGCTTAATTTTTGTTTTTGATCAAAATACTTTTTCTCAAATGTTTTTTTTTCTTATTTAATTTAGCCTGGTAATGATCAAAGTCCATTTGCTGCTCTTGTTAAACGTCTTGTTGAAAGTAATGAACAAATGCGAGCTCAAGCTAGCAAAGTAATAACTATTCTTTTGTGTCTTAAATTTTTTTATTTTTTTATTTTTGTAGATAAATCGTCTTGTACCACAAGAAGACGATACAAATCGTTCATTAACTCTCGATTCTAATACAATAGCTTCAATTGAATTGTCAATTCGTAATTTAGATCGTTTAGCTAAAACATTTCATGAAATATGTTCTAGTTTAACAACTCAAATTCTCATGCTTTCTGGTAAATTATTCACTTTATATTAAACAAAAAAAAACTAGATGCTCATCTTTATTTTATAGATGCTAATGAACGAATAAGTACACAAGATATAGAAAATATTGCATATCAAGCATGTGATAAAATCTATAAAAAAGAAGATAGTGGTCCATATGAAAGTCTTTGGTAAATATCTACTATTTATTTTCTAGTAATAAAAAAAAATAATCAAGGATATTGATTTAAGGAATTCTATGCATGAAACAGTTTCAACATTAACAACAATAAGTAATGCATTAGAAACAGGTTCATATGATTCAACATCAAATGAACAAAATAATAAACAAGCAATTTATTTAATTGCTGAACAACTTAAAACATCAATGAATGAATCTGATTCAATTCGTGGTAGACTTGAATTAAAAGAAGAAGAATTATTAGATCTTAAAAAAATGATTAAAATAAAACATGATGAATTAAGTGAATTAAATATACGTTTATCATTAAATGAAAAAAAAATTGAAAATTTACAAAAAGATTTAGAAGAAAAAGATAATAAATATAAACAAACATTAGAAGAAACAAAAGTTGATGGACAAAAAAAAATTAAGTAAATTTAAATTTAATCATTAACAAAAATAAATATTTATATAATCTTCTTTTTTGTTTTTATTTTACTTATAGACAATGTGAAGAAGCTATGGCTGTTTTACAAAATGATAATGAACAACTTGAACAAGAAAAAAGTGCATTAAAAGAACGTCTTAAACAACTAACAAAAAATAAACTTGTTGATGATTTAATGCAAAAAAAAATTGGAGGAACACAAAGAACCTCAGGATTATTAAGTAAACAAATATTAATTTATTTTTCTATTATAAATTTCGTATTAAATTAGGTCCTACAGTCGATGGACGAGTTTCTCCACAACGTCAATTATCATCACCATCTGCTAATGATGGAAATATAGGATCAACAGCTAATGAACAAGAAGTATTGTTGATATTTTATTTTTTTTATTGAAAGTTTATATATATATATATCAAAAATATTATAGGTTGCAGCACTTCGAAGTACTGTTCGTCTTTTAAAAGATGAATTATGGCAACTCAAAATGAATCGTTCATCACTTGAATTAGCTAAACTAGAAATACCATTACCAACTAAAAAACAAAATGAAATAGCTGATATTTATAAAAATTCAACATTACTTTTGAATGTATGTTTATGAAAAATATTATTATAAGAATTTCGATATAAAAAAATTTATTTTTTCTTCTTTCTATTAGCCATCTTTTCATATTTTAATAAGATGCAAAATAATTTCAAAATATAAAAACGACTTTATAGAATCTCATTAAGAGCTATTAATTATATCAAAGAGGGCTAATATCCAATACTTTTCTTCACTCATATATCAGACGTATTGACTTAATAAAACCTTTTTAAAGTGAGACTTAGTACAGAATATATTATTAAAAATCAAATGTAATTAATTCTGTCAAAAATTTTTGCTTCTTAAGCGTTCTTATAATCTCTATTGCACATTCAAAGCTTTTGGCTACAATCGTCTTATAAATCTATTTACCTCAAGATAATATAAGATTTATTTTTATTAGCTCAAAATATTTTCTTATTAGATTTGTTATCTTCCGATTGAGTACCTGAATCTAATACATAATTCTTTCTTATTTTAGGATTTATTTTCATCAATCGCTAGTTATAAAATAACTGGAGAAAATGTTGCAATTAAACAAGAAATTATACGTTCAAAAATGAAATTAGTTGATCAAACAGCAACTAATGTAAAAATATTTCTTTTCTTTTTTATTATATTTCATAATTTTTTTTTATTTTCATTTTTAGCTTAATAATCGTCTTAATCAATGTCAAAGTAATATTCTTCCTGGTTCAATAATCCAAACAACAATGAAACCATTTTTTAATCCACAATTTTCAAAAGTTTGTTTTATTTAAATTCAATAAATTATTTATTTATTTTGAAAATAAATAATTTTTATTTAGTCTCTTACACAAGATCGACAATTAGCAGCTGAAATTCAATTACCTGGTGGTGGTGGTGGTGGTGGTAGTAGTGGATATGGTGGTGAATTGGATATAACTCAAGAACAATATCGTGCAATAATGCGCGAAGCTATTGGTTGCATCTAATTGTCTTATTTTATTCATAACAGATAGTTTGTTTTTGTTTTCTTTTCTTTTTATTTTATTTTGTCTTACATGGATGATGATATTCTATATGCATATACATATATATATATATTAAGATTTGGTACTTGTATTTTCTCGGCAAGGTGTATTTATACAAACAAAAATAAAAAATTTTTGCTTTCTTATTGGGTTTTATTTTGTTTTCTTCTTTTTTTTTCCTTTTTTCTTTTTTTTAGGTTTTGTTGGTTGAGTAAATTTAAGAAAAAATTCTAAAAAATAAAAATATAAGTAAAAATAAATATAAATAATATATTTTTTTATTTTACCATTGTAATCAAATAAACCTTCTTCATCAATTTTAAGATTATCTTTAAATGTTTTTGCTTCAATATCATTAAGTTCTTCACCAATATTAGTTAATTTTTTTAACATTTCATCAGCTTCTAATAATCCTCGATTTTCTGTATCAAATACTTGAAAAGCAGGAATTATATCTTTATCAGTTACAGATGTTGGAATACTTATACATGCAATAACATATTCAGGAAATTTTAATTGATCTGTATCTGTTAAAAAAAAAAAAGAAAACAAATATTTATTTAGTTAAAAAGAAAAATTTTTTCTTTTCATTTTTGTTTTCGTACTTTGAGGATCAATTTCTTTTGTTATTCGTTGAATATCACTTTCAAGTGGATTAAAACCAATTGTACGAAGAATTTTACCAAGTAAACTAGTTCTAATAATCCCTTGACTCTTTGTATCGTATGTATCAAAAATTTCTTTCATCTTTTTTAATTCATCAGATGATAAAACACCATTCTATGGAAAATAAATTTTGTTTTTTTTTTTTTCAATTTGAAAAATTTCATTTTAATTTAACTTACATATTGATTAATAAGTGTTTTCATCATTTCAGCTTCAGCTTTTTTTTGTCTTTCAGTTTTAGGTGGTTTTTTATTCCCATGTTCTTTATCTCGTTTTGGTGGCTGAAATAAATATCAAAGAAAAATTTTATTATATTTAATCAGAATTTTCGTTACCATTTTCAAATTGTCTGTTATATATTATTATGATGAAACCAACATATATAAAGATTTTAATGTTGATTTTTGATAAGAAAGCAAAAGTTAAAGAAAAGCAACCTAATAGATTTAAGTATAAGATAGTAAGATGTAATGTCAATTGATGATAGTTTTATAATTGTTGAATGTAAAAGAATACTCAGTATAATTTGTAAGAAAAATCGTTGCCTTAACAACAAGAAAAAAATTTATTCTAAAAAATGTTATTCATGTATGAAACCATATACGAATTTTATGTATCGATTAAGAGCATACTTCTTTTTTTTTTATGTATATGTTTGAAAGATGTATTAACATGTAATAATGATTGGTGGAATTCAAGTTTGATTGCTTTTGATGTTGATGTCGTTTGTTTCAAACGAAAAATTTTATTTCTTATCGTATTTTCAAGGTGATTTTAATAGATGAAAATGAAGAAAAAGAAGTGTCGTATTACAAAACATTCATTGAATAGAAAAAAAAAATACTTGACGCTTTGAAATTGTGTTATAAATGTTAATAATGTAGACAAAAAAAAAGATTACTTGATTAAATATTAAAAAAAACAATAAGAGTTCAGTCTCGTTTCGTCGACAACTTTTTTTTTCTTTTGACAATCTACTATATAATAATTAAAGGTTTGATCGATAGTTCAGATCAAATGTAATAGCAGATAAAAGAAAAACACTTGATTATGTTTTTAAAAGATTAAGTCATGATATAGTTCGAATACTATTCACAATAGAGTCGATTGAAATTCTTTGCTCGATTATTTTGTTAATTTTTGTGAAATAGTCATTCAGGTAATAGGAACGAAACAGATATCAAAGGTTATTTTTTTTTATTTCTGTGCCATAATAATTTGCCGATTACGTATAATCAGGATGTTCCAGAACTTTGTGCAGAATCTTTACATGAATGATTTTCAATTAGTTCAAAAGATTTATATACAGTTTTTAAGATATAATATATTCTTTGAAATTTTATTTTCACTTTATATCTATCGATAAATCATGTTAATGAAAAACAGTTTCGTTCAAAGTAACAACAAGTTCATTTAATTGATAATGTTCTCTAATATTGGTATTAAAGTCACACAACTTCAATTGGATCTTGTGGATCTTCTTCGTGAAACTCGTAAATAAATTTGAATTATGTTGGCTTCATTGGAAGGTGTTCAAGGATAATCTAATGTTATGCTATTTGGAAAATGAACTAGACTCTTGCAACAATCGAAAAATTCAATAACGACTCATTTTCACAATCTTCATGAGTTTTGTTCAGTCCATCTTCATCTTCTATAGTTTCTGAAGGTCTTTTAGAGAGCTATCGACTTATTACTATACATGATTGGCAAACTTATTAAAAAATATCTCTACTACAATCAATATCTAGTCTTTGTATTTCAAAATCGACGCACAACTTTTTTTCACTAGGAACGATGGTTTAAAATGCCTCGTTAACCAAACTATTTTTATTCTAATATTTATAGGTGCAAATATATATATAACAATAGTCTAGAGGACTTGAAAACGCTTTCTTTTCTTATGTAATGATAGAGAGAACGACGTTCTATTTTTCTATGCTATTCAATCATTATTCAATTAATATCATAATTATTAAATCTTTACAAGGAACTACTAGTTGGTTATGACATGTCAAGGCTATATGAATGTTCCTATTGTGAAATAATCTTTCATAGTAACGAGATTAAGAACTGTAGTTTTCATCGATTTTTGTAGGATCTTCAATTGATCTTTTATAGAATAAAACAGTCTCATGAATTTTTCACAATAAATTCTAGTTAACCGAAGATCTACAAATTCTGAAAAACTCAGATGTTTCAATTTAATTATCTAGGAATATTTCATAAAAAGAGCATTTTATCGATGATTAGAAAATTGAATAAAAAACTTCAAAAATAAACTTATAAAGGACTATAATATATGATTCCATGCATTTGCATCTCCTCTTTCCAATAGTGAAAATTACAGCTCCCTACTTCGTTGTTCTCAAAAGTTACTTCAAAAAAAAAAAAACAAATATTCACATGATCGTTACATATCATAAGCAACAGTTCCCTATGAAAATTCTATAATTATGATATTAATTGGGTAGCAATAAAATAGCATAAAAAAATAGAGCACCATTCTCTCTATCATTGCATAAAAAAAGGAAGTATCTTGAAGCCTTCCAGACAAAATTGAGATACGATCATCATTAGTTTGAGTATGTCCTAAGTAGCGTATTATTAAAAAGAAAATCTATAAATTAACGAAACTGTTTAAGAGTTATTCATGTAAACTGCTCGCATAGACTTGTGGGATATCCTATTTAATTCGATGAATTTTACGCATTGTTATTATCATAATCTGATTTAATATACACGCATTCATAGCTGTAATGCATTGTTTCTCTAATACAAAAACTGTGTACATGACTGTCTATCTATTGTCCATTAAATCATCCCTTCAATGGTATTTATCATTGCTAGTTTTTTTTTGTTAAAAAGAAACTTTTTCATAATTTTAAACGTATGAACGGATCTATTGTAATAATCAATGGCCGTTTTCTTTCTATATTATTTGTATCAAAATTAATTACTGTTAAAATAAATAATTCATTTAAATTTGGACATATATTCATAGCTAAAATTTGTTCAAATAATTTATTTTTACAACAATCTATTGGATTAAGTTCTTCAAATATACTTATATTTCAACTTTCTAATGAACAATTAGCAACATATAAAAATTTATCATAAACACATAATAAATCAGATGAAAATGGTATCATTGAATTATCACGTAAATATAATAATTGTCGTTTACCATTTAAATGAAATATATGTAAATAATTCTTTGCATCATCACTAACAAAAATTTTTCGGATTAAAAATAACACATGAAACAAGATTAGATATTTCATTAATATTTGTAACAATAATATAACTATCTATATTTTAGTTATCTTGTTTATTTTATAATAAAGAATTGCACATCGATCAGTATCAACAATATATAAATTTTTTCATTATTATATGGAATATAAAGATAAAATATTTGTTTAGATGTATTATCATCTTCTCTTTCCGTACCATATTATGTAAACATTTTTTTGATCAATTCATGATGTTATAGCTATTTTATATTTTGATGCAATATAAATGAATGTTTTTGTTAATGCCATACCACAGATATCATCATATGATACAAAAGATTCTGTAAAAATAAGCTTTTATTTGATTTTAATTTCATTTTTGAAAGTGAAATAAGACTTGAATATCTTTAGGAATAGGAGAAGACTATGTTCGTATTCGATGACTAGAAGAAATATGTACTTCATCAAATTTCATATGACATAAATATGTTTTATCAAATTCATCTATATTTAATATTGATATTGAATTTAGTTGATCACGGATAATAGTAAAAATCAAAAATCGAAATTGTTTTTTTTTGGTATATCATGAAATAATTTTCTAAAATTTGCAAATTCTTTATATAGAATTGTTATTCTATGTAATATAATTGTTCGATTTTATATGAATGTTTTGTTATATCATGTGATTGTTGTGGATTATTTTCTTTTGTCATAAATAAATGTTGAAAAAAATTTCAATTACGTTTAACATCTTTTAATACTATACCAGCATGAATTATTATTTCTCATACAGTTTTTGTATTTTTCATTAAACATTTTTTAGAATTTATATTAACTCGATGCACCATATCAGATATTTGATCAAGTATGACTTCTAACAATAGTAAATTCTTTTTTCATAGTATTAGGTGTATTTTTAAGTTCAATATTTGTTTTTTCTGAATCACATATATATACAGCTAAAGCATAAACTACTTTTGAAACAGAAACAGTAGAACCAAGAATATTCATAAGAATATTAAGTTTTATTATAAAAATTAAAATAAATTTTCGTTTTTCGTACCGTGATTTTATTCTGTTAATATAGAATAAGAACAAAAATGCATATTGTTTCTATCTAATCTTATATTTATTTTGATTTTATTAACATACAAAGCAACCATTTTGAGTATGATATTTATTGTTTTATACAAACAAAAAAAAGCGAATTTTCTTACAATCTAAAATTCATAATTTCTGGAGACGGTTTTGCTTCTAATGCTATATATCCATTTGTAATTGCTGTCGATGGTAAGGAATCACTAATCTTTGCTGATATTGTACGAAGTACAGGTAAAAATTGTGAATGATGAGTTTTTTTTGTTTCTTCTGGCGAATTATTATTTTCGACATCGTTCATAACATGAACATATACTGTATCAGATCGATGTGGTAAAATTGGAGTATTATTTTCAGAGGAAAAATTATGATAACGTTGATCAGAACTATTACCATTACTATAATTTGGTCGTTTAGTTGTGTTATTTGAACTATCGTTTGATATTATATGCAATGGTATTGATGTATTAAACTTGTTTCTAGAATTTAATCGATTTTCGTTTATTTTTGATTGATTTGTATCTTGTAATATTTCTGAATTATTCGAATTCATCTCCTGATTATTTGTTGGTACTGTTTTTGAACGAATTTGACATAAAAGACAATCAACTATCCAACGCCAATCATATGGCCTCCATTTCCCGCCTTTTATGCCACGTTTGTAATGACTGATTAAATATTTCGAAATAACTGCTATGGTTAATAGAACAACAATAGCACTGAGAACATAAACAACAATAAGTAAAATTTGACTTTTTCGATTTACTTCACTACATTTATCAAATAAGAAATAATCATAAGACGATATATTATTACTTATAAGATTATTTGATTCATATATTGATAATTGTGAATAAAATATATTAATAATAGATGTATTTGGTTGATTATCAAAAAGAAGACAATATTGTTCGGGACATAATTCATGACATTCATTAGAAAAAAGTACTGTTGTTGAAGAATTATATGAAACAATATCATAACATTTTGTAACTTTTTTAATAATATAGTTTTCCACTGAATAATCAATTAAAAGATCAAATTTGATAGGAATAAGTTGAATACATTTGATAGTTGATATAGAATTGAATCCAATTGGAATATCTGTACAGTGTTGTACAAGAAAATTTTTGCATGAATTGATATATTGACAATTTAATAAGATAAATAAAGTAGGAAGAAATGAAGGAAAAAAACGCATCATTTTAGTACGAAAATATTTGTCTGACTGTCAGTATGTCTATTACCTACAAAATATATGTCATGGTTGATTGCATTTAATGTGATTTTAATTTTCTATTTCAAAAAAGAAAAATCACGAACAACATATAGATACGAATATTTGATCGTTACATATAGGGACATGTAACTAATATTTAGTAAATAAGATAAAAAATCATTTTTTTACCTAATATATCGTATTTGAAATTGAAACAAATAATATTTGTAGAATAGTTTGATTATTATTTACCAAAAATTAAACGATATTTTTGTTTATATAAATCTCGATGATATTCTATGTTTTTTTAAAATAAATCATAGTTTTCTCGAGAAAAATGTTTTCAGAAGATTTTGAACTGTTAGCAATTAACTTGAATACAATATAGGTACAATTTGATGATCATTGATCTTTATGAAAGAACAGTAACAGAAAATAACTTGCAGTAAAACAGAAGTGTCGTTCAATATATCTAGTATTTAAATTTAATCTTGAAATTGTTTTTATTCAATTGTTTATTAATGAAAATGCTATTGTAATAAATCTAACAATTACTAATATCTAAGTACTGTTTTGAATAAAAAAAAAACAGAATATCAAAGTACTTTCTTCTTTATTGCATTACACTATGGGTTTTTTTTCCTCTTTCGTTCTCAATTATATCATATATTTCGATCAAATTTTCTGTTTTACTATGCATTTTGGTCTTTAACTTTTTCTAAAAAAACCGTTTGATTATATTTAATTTCATTGTGAATTACATTATGATATACA
>JAJEKB010021250.1:0-12362 GCA_022393335.1 Macrotrachela quadricornifera | reverse complement strand
AATGCAAACTGGAAGAACTGACTATTGACAATTGTACGCATGATCAATTTTGTGACATTCTTCATCACTTACCTAATCTTCGAGTTTTTTCATCGAGGTATTATGGAATGGTTCCAACGGATCAAATCGTTTTCTTAAAATCATTTCAAAACTTGACTTCCTTGACACTAAGAAGTCCATGCATGCTAATTGATCAGTTGGAATCGCTTCTTTCACTTACCTCTTCGCTTGTCTACCTTCACATAGTTAATCACTTTTCCGCATTCAATTTTCTGTATCGCTTATCTCAATGGGAACAGTTTATCCGACACAAGTTACCTTTACTTGAAAAGTTTAAATTTTATGCTTATACTCATGAGCATAACTATGAAAATGTTAAAGATATAGAACTGATTATGAATTCATTTCGTACATTATTCTGGCTCGAAGAAAAACGTTGGTATGTCACTTGTAAATACATTAACGACGACAAAAGATCTGGAATCAAGCTATATTCGTCAGCTTCTTCCAACATTGACTTTCCTGACAATTTCTGGCCGAGTATTTTATCGTATTCTACTTCGACGACAAAGAATAGTGACATAGGCAAAACGAGCACCATGTGGAACGTACGTTTGAATTTGTCTGCAATGAGTGACGCTATCTCTCAACATAAGGTTTGTACTGACAGGAATTAAATTTGTTTTTTTCGATACTAAATCCTTATTCATTCCGCAATGTCTAAGTTACTTTTTCTATTTACTAAAGGCGAGTCACCCTATACAATCGAGTTGCCGAAAACATCTCCAAAATTCTTCAGTATTAAAAACTGATTTGAAACTCAACCTCATTGAATGCACTAATCCATGTTTTGAGAAAAACATTTCACAGAATTTAATTATTAATACAACTAAATGATTTATAATACTGAAACGAAAATTGTGAGAATTGATTCGTCTAATTAGTGACATATATATATGGAAAAAGAGCACACTGAAACTTGATTTATCAGTAACTTTCTACTTTAATCTTGTTAAGTGTGATATTAAAAAAGAATTTTTAGAGTGTAAAACTATGCTTATTTTATTCTCTAGTTGAACAAACCAACTCATCACATTTTCCCACATATAAATCAGCTTGCGCTCGATATAGATTGGCCGATCGAGTCATTTAGTCTACTTTCGACACTAATTGATTTATCACAACTCACGGAAATTTGGCTGTTCCTCTCAAGTTATCATTGTTTTGAATCGAACACATTGTACACATTACTCGATCTAGCATACAACGTTCGAACTCTCGGCATATCGTATGGCGATGATTCTACACTAATACCCGAAGATATTTGCTCAGTAATATCTCATCAAATAAAGCATCTAAAAGTGCGAACGATGGACGTTGAATGTATGCAATTGGTTCTCATGTGTGTCGAACATTTGTCAAGTGTTACATTCGTATATGAGCGTGGTTCGATAAACTTGTGGACGAATATTATTGGATGGCTCACTGAAAGAGGAAGAAAATTTTTACAAAGTAAAGACCATAAATCTCTTCAAGTATGGTTTGACAAGACATATAGTGAGATATCAGAAAACATAACTAATCATTAATATGATTTATAATCTATTCATTCACTGTTCTTTTCTTCTCAACATTTCTAACGAATATTTTGGATTCTATTTATTCCCGAGTAATTCGTAATAAAATTGCTTATGCCAACGTATTCAAACATTTAATGCTAGCAATATGAATAGAGAGATGCGAACGAAAGCTCAAAGGCGCATAATTCGAATGAAAACGACTACAAAACGATAAAATTCTCACATTTGTCATCAAAATAAATCAAAATATTCGCGATTTTGTCCGGTTAACATGACAAAAACAAATTTCCTCTGTTCATTCGGCTCTAGTATAATGGAAATTAATTGTGCAGACACAGCAATATATGTGCTATATCTAATTTCGAAATTAATACGATCAGTTGTTTTAATGTTATAAGTATGATTCTTTCAGTGTTGATCAAACGTTCCCTTCTAAAAGCAGTTAAGAGTGAATATTTCAATTGTTGTATATAGTGATATTGTTGTCCTAAGACCTTTTGTTCCGTTGAAAATCAAACTTCGAAATGAAAGCTTCCAAAAAATGGTGGAAATTGTTTCCGTATTGATTTATTGTTATTTCTTTTCAATTAGAAGATTTTTACAGTTAACATTATTTATATATAAAAATCCTGTAGAATCAATTAGAACTAACCTATTTGTTAGTTATAATAAATTATAATTCATTAGCTAAAAATTGTAATTCGTGAACAAATTTGATTTGAACTGATTTTAATTTTACTTCTGTTTCACAGTAGTCTATTGATAATTTAAATTCATCCTACTTCATTTTTAATTTATAATCAATTTTAATCGAGAATATTTTCACTGAGGATAGGGAATACGTCACGATCTTGACATAAAAATTTCTTTTTACACTATTTTCTTCTAACTTACGAAAATATTACTATTAAGGTGATATCATCGAAATATTGATAGTACTTGAGCTTAACATCTTCTCTAAATTGAAAAAACCTGAAATATTATAATTTTACATAAAAAACCAGTTGAAACTGATGAATACTTTGGTTAATTTGCTTGCCATTAGTATTTTGATTTCTACGAATTTTTATTGGTCATTTAATTCAAGTCTTGAAGATGATCCAATATCAAGTCAATGGCTCTTCATGCATCTAAAGTATATGAACATACCTTGATCCAATTAGTCTGAAGCAAAATTCGGATTAAACTTGAATAATAAGTTAAAATCGATTGCTAGTATGTACATAATTTTCACTTCACTCATAATGTGAACAATATTCACTTTGTGGACAATAAATTACGTAAGTCAAAATCAAAGTCGATCTGATAAACATTATAGAAAAAACTCATCACATAGTTCTGCAATCTTCAACTCTTCTGAAATCAATTTTATTACTACCGTGATAAAAAAACAAAACATAAGCGCTTCTACAACAATTTGGATTCCTAAGATCTATTACATACTGCTATCATAATTACAAAACCATGGTCTGATCTTATAGATTTCTGAGCTATCATTTTGGAATAGGTTTCCGGTAAGATTTATTTTATATTTAAGTGGATAATGAAATGGCTTTAAAAAATTATTATCTTCGTGATTTAAGCAATTCGCTCTTTCTCTCGTTTCTTAATGAGGACGTTGTAATATGGAAAAATCAAATAATCTGTATATGTGATTGTATATAAAATATAGTTAAGATAAAGTTACACTGCAATCAAGTCATCAAAGAAATACTTTTTTTGGTTATGGCAACGAAAAACGAGTACGTTTTTATTCGTTCAGAAATCTACGTCCTTATTTTGTACGTACGTGAATTAATGTGGATCTTAATGCTATCCATCTGAATGTTTGCCCTTCGAAAACGTACATCAACGAGAGAATACATCTTATGATTGTTATCAAAAACAAAGTATATGAATACAGAATGTTGGAAATAAGTCGTGTCTCTCTATCCTCTGATGCGACGTGCCTAGACATGACCATGTTCAAGTAAGTGCTTATTCTACCATGTTAACTTTCAAAAGGTATTCTGGTTCTCATGCTTCGTTATGTTTCTATGTAGTACTCAGCATTGGCCAGTCAGTCCGACATGACGATAGTGGGTATCTACATTCGAAGTTGTTGATACATTTCAACATGATAATTTCACATAAAAACAACAATTTTATGCGTCTGTTCTAGAACTAGTTCTAATGCATTCAATTTCAATGTGTTATATCCTGTTTCTTAAAAGAATTTAACATGTTCATACAGATTTATCATTTCATTATTCAGAAAAAAGCAAAACTATTTTATTATTTGCATAATATACAAGATATTTATATGTTGAACTAGTTTTTGAGTCAATACTCATAGTTAGTAAGAATAAGCTTAAAAAATATATTAATGATAAATTTAAATTTTTGTTGATGAAATAAAAAATGAATAGTTTAATAAGGATATAAAAATATTGTTTTCAAAAATAAAATTAACATATTTTTCATTGTTTTCATTTATCAGATTATCCTGATCATTTATAAATAAAACGCTACATGGTCAATAATTTAGACGATGATCAATGGTATGTGTATTATATCTAAGGCGTCTACCATAGCAGAATAGTTTATGTATGCATTGATCATACATTATCTGTCTGAAATAGTTTAATTATAAAAACTTTCTCGAATAAACTAAAATATCGATTTCTTTAATTTGAATTCTCCATCATTTTTTAAAATGAAGTAATGGATATTAGTATGTATTTCACTATTGATGGATAATGAAAGTATGCGAGACATGTTGTTTTATTATGAATGGTTGATGATATATGAATACGATGATGATGATGTCTAAAGATATATCAATAAGATAAGATTTATTATTCGGATATATTAGATATTTTATGAGTAGAAATCTATGTGACAACGATTTTTCATCATGATCAATCACAAAGATTGTTTTGAATCTAGTTATAGGCATGATAACTACCGTTTTGTAACAACCTTATTAACTAATAATATTTGCTATTGATTTAAAAAAAACTGAATACTTATAAGCAACATACAGTGTTTTGATTTTTAAAAGAATAACCATAAATAATCGAAAAAATAGCAGAAGTTTCAAATATTGGATATTTATCAAGTATTCGCGGAATTCTATGGAATTAGAGAGATTTTTGACAAATACGAAAAAGTTAGAAGAATTTCAGAAATCTCTACAAAACTTCAATCTTCTTTTTTTCAATGTAAATTCAAGAATTACATAATTTGGATTATTAGTTGCTATATCTAAAGAAGAACTGAATGATCAAAACCCGTGTTTAAAGAATTTTAAAATACTGCCTCTCGCTTATCTCAAATTACTAATTACTGAAAGACTATTTCTTCTTTCAATAAATATTTTATACGTGTTTCTTGTAATGAAATATCTTCATTTTAATTACACTGTCATTATCCTGACGCAGTGTCTGTGTGTAAATCGTATTTATCAGTGTGTGAAGTTTGTGATTGAAGTGAAGATATATTCAATAAAAAAAGGTAACGATTGTCTTTCACTACTTTAAATGAACATGAACAAGAAATATAATATGAAAAAAAGCCGAGTCTTTCCAAATGATTTATCAATTTTTAACAGTCTCGTACATAAAACTCTCATTAAAATCATCTTTATTTTCAAATGTAATTAATAAAAAAAAAATTCTTCAACGGTTCAATGAATAATGAACGCCATCTACATTTCTATTAATTTTTCAAATTAAATCTAATGAAACTTTAAAATATATTCATAAATTTTACATTAGTATTCTCAACATTAAAATCTTCAATAAAAAACTAAATTAGTAATACAAATTAAAATAATAAATCAAAAATGTAGAATGTACAATTGATGATATAAATTTTTCTTCTTCTTCTTCTTCTTCTTCTTTTTCGTTCAATATCTAAATATCGATCAAGAAGAGAAAGAAAAAGAGAAAAAATTTGAATATAATTCTCTCATTCATATTACCTTTATAATAGCGTTCATTACTTTTGATTACTTTCGTTATTTTCTACTCTTTCTTTTTTTGATTGAATAAATATCATGGAATACTTAATTTAATTATGTTATTCATTATTTTATTTATTTTTCTTCAATTTTCCTTTTGTGAACAATGTCCATCATCTATTTATTGTATATGCTCATCAGATTTAACAATAATAAATTGTTCAAATCGTCAATTAACTAATGAATTATTATTAAAACTTAATACTCAATTACCTAAATCAACAATAGTTTTAAATCTTTCATCAAATTCTTTAACATCAATTAAATCTTTATCAAATTTAAATTTTCTTAAAGTACTTGATTTATCATTAAATAAAATTCAATATTTACCATCAAATATTTTATTGAAATACCCTCAATTAATTTCTTTAAATCTTCAAAATAATTCATTAAAAATACTTCCAAAAAAACTTCAAAATTTTTCAAAATTAAATATTAATTTATTAAATAATAATATTTATTGTACAAATCAATCAAAATGGTTAAAAAATATTATTTGTCAAGGGAAGAAAAAAAAAATTTTTCTTCAAATTTATCCTCAAAAGTCACAAATTGCCTATGAAAATGAACAATTTATATTAAATTGTTCATCAAATTTAAAACATTATTGGACATTAAATAAACAATTTTATCCATCTAAAACTATAATATCATCAATATCATATTCAACAATAATTATTGATCATTTACATATCAATCATTCAGGTATATGGACATGCCATAGTTTAAATATCAATCGTTCAATATCTTTAACAGTTTTAAAAAATCTTTCAAATCATTTTTGTCAATCAATACAAATGAATACATCAAAAGGTTATTTTTATTGGCCACGTACATTAATTAATAAAAAACTTGAAAAAAAATGTCCATTTGGTTCAGCAGCATGGTTAAAAAATTCCAATGAATATGCTCGAGCATTTTATACATGTTCATCAAAAGGACAATGGATTCATTTTGATGTAACACAATGTGCATTTCAAACAAATATATCACGAATATTTGATTATTTATCATTAAATCAAACAAATTTATTATTAAATTTAGTTAAATATTTATCAAATATAAATAAATATTATATGAAATTAGATGATATTATTTTATTAATTGATTTAATTGATGAACAACAAGAAAAATATCAAAATCAAGATAATATTATGTTAATTTATCATTTAACAGATTTTATTTTACAAATTAAACATAATTTTAAGCATTTAAATAAATATCGAATTGCAACAACAAGGTTAGAATAGAATAAATTTAAACAAAAAACTTGTAAAAAAAAGTTTATTTTTAGATTAAGATTAATAATAGAACGTTTATTAGATTTTACTAATCAAACTTGGTTATATATTGGAAAAGAATTAACTGCTATGACAATACAATCATCACCATCATCGTCAAAATTATATTTTATACCTAATCGGTCATTGCTAACAATTAAATGTGACATTGATAAACAACATCCGAAGGTTTTTTGAAAGATAAAAATCTGTTTAATCTGTTCATTTGGTTGAGTAAAATTAAACGATAAAATTAAATGAATAGAATATGATCATTTTGTAGGATAATGTGTACAGTACACATAAATGTAGATTTTATCTACATAACTATATATATATGTTCATAAGTTTTTTTTATATCAAACTCATTTGGATATTCTAAAAGTACTTTGAATAGGATCTTTAGTAATGACAAATAATCTGGTTTTTATCGCTTCTTAAAAAAAGTTCTACACATTTGAAAAGTAGTCGATTTGTAAAGATGATTATATAAATGAATGCTCTAAGATTGACTTTTTTATGTTCTATTTAAAGAATCACTTCACAGTTTTATGAATATTCGGAACATATATTTAGATAGGTCAACAGGTTTTAAAAGTCTATAGTTTAATTCCGAAATTAATTTACTATACTTTTGAGTTATTTTTCATTACGAAGATTAAAGTTACCATTTCCAGAGGTAATATCCGATATATACTCCATGTTTTCATAATAGAATTTTGACATTATAAGAGGAATAATGGAAAATGTTTTTTCTTGATTGACCTTTCACAAATGATATCAGTTTGTTTAATTAAATGAACTCGAAATAACTTTTTTGAAGATTTACGCTGAGAAAAACATGATTCTATTACAAAAACACGTCAAATCTAGCAAAATTTTCAGAATACGTAGAACAATTTGACTTAAATATATTCTGAATATTTCAGTTTTATCTACCTTCTTTCAAATGAGAAACCAAAAATATAAAATAAACAGAATATAATTCCATCACAATTATACAAATTTCATGTTCAATATATATTTGTTTTTATTTTTAGTCTCAATTAGCAACAATTCAATTTTTATCGTATTTAAATAAAACAAATCATCATTCATTATTTCGTATTATATTTTATCGTCAATCGACATTGTTCACATCAAATGTGACAAATCATAATAATCCAGTTATTTATATACGACCAGGTAGTTTACAAAAAATAAATTTATATTTCGATAAATTCTTATCTATCGTAAGGCAAAAAATCTTGTGCCATACTTTTGCGGGATATCTACGTTTTTAATAATATTAATTTTCTTCTTTATATTAAAAATAATATCTATACTAAATAATCGTTTATTTTACAAATATTTAGTATCAATAAATAATTTCTCTACGATTAAAATAACATTTTATAATCAAATAAATCAAAGATCGATTGCAATTTGGCATTCAAATCAAACATCATGGCAAATAGAACCATCTATTTGTAAAATAAATGAACAAGTATATACATATTAAATTTATCTTTAACTATTAAAAGCCGAAGAAACTTTCTTTTTTTACAACAGAGAGAAGATGAACACAACAGTAGATTATGGATACTCAGTATGTTTATACTATATCAAAAGAATGGAATTTTTAGCTACAATGGATGCTTTCTTAATGAGATATTGGATATAGAAAAAAAAACGGTAGTATTTTAAAAATACTCAAAAAAGTCGACTTTTCGTCAACGTGCCGTATGTCGAGAAGGAAGCATCCGTTTTGACTGAAAATTTTAAAACAATTTAAGAATTATATGAGCGATTTATGGACAAAATTTCTTTCTTTCGATGTTACTATAAGATCGGATGCCATATTGTAATCATAAATTATATTGAAATTTACGTGCTCATATTTTAAAAATGCTTACCCATATCAGTTGCAAAGTCCAATTTCAAGATGTTTCTATGAATAGACTAAGTTTTCAAAATACTTTTTCTTTCATTTTTGATAAATTAATTATCTCATTTAGAAACTAGTATTTCTAAAATCAGCTATCATAGCATTCCTTACCAGAGATGTTCGGCTTTTAAGAGCTACATTTTTATATTTAAAAAAAAAAAAAAATTGTTTTTTATTATTTAGAATATAAATTTAGTTTTAACAAGTTGTATCTTATTTAATAATGATTCATTATCAATAACATATTTAAATAATATAAATAATAATAAAAAGTTTATTTTTGGTATAAAATATTCACAATTAGTAATTTATATATCATCAATAATTGCATCAATTTGTTTGTTTATTTCAATTTTATATTTTATTTGTTTTCATAAGTAAATAGATTTTTTTTCGAGAGATAAAAAAATAATATTAAAGTTAATGTTGTTTTCTATTAGAACCTATCAAATATCAAGAAATTTTCTGCATTGTTTAATTAATTATTGGTTTAATCTTGCTATTTTATTACCATTATTTGCATTTGGTATACACTTTAATCAATATATGTATTTATGTCAATTTATTTCTATTAGTCTTTATTTTCTTTGTTTAACAACAATACTTTGGTTAATATTATTGACTTAGTATGTAAAATACTATTTTTAAATATATATTAAATATTGTATTTTTAGTTCTATCTGGAAAAAACTTTATATTATACCAATAGATAAAGATTATCATAGAAAATATTCAATTATGATGATTAATTATGATAATAAGGATTTATCAAAAATGGAATTAAAATCCACATCTGTTATTCAATTTTATTTTTTAGGCTATGGAATAGCATTTATTATTTGTGGTATTAATGTTACTTTATCAAATGAACAATATATAACAAGTAAAATGTAAGTAAATTTTAATTAGATGTTTGTATATATTGGATTTGAATCATAATTAACTACGGTTGTTTTTGAAATAATTTATTTCAATTTATTAAAAACTATATGTTCAGTAGAATTTAATAATTACAAATATATTTAAAATTTTTATTTTTTATTTAGATGTTTTTTAAATCATTTTGATTCAATTTTAATATTAATTATATTCATGTTAATATTTGTTTTTCTTGTACTCATTGTACTTTTTATTGCTAATAATTTATCAAATAAATCAAAAAATATTTTATCATTAAAAACCAATGATATATCACCAATTTTAATATCATCTAATGAAAATAACAAAGAAATTTTATCAAATACTAATTCTCACTATTCATATTCATTAAATTTTAATCGACAACATGATTTAATAAATCAATTATTATCAATATTATTTCAATTAATACTTCTTATATTTTTATTTCTATCAAGTTTAGCAATTTATTTACATCCATTACATTCATTTAAAATTTATTTTGAACATATTATATATAGTCATTTATATGGTTTTTTTGTTTTATTTCTTTCATTTTATATTCTTGTATTTTATGTTTTATTACGGTATTATTTTAATAGAAAAAACACTAATCAATTATATATTAAATCATCATTATCAACCAATTCAATGACTAACAAAGAATATGATATTCCATCATTTATAGAACAAATATTAGCATCACATAGTCATTGTTCATCAAATATTGATATTTATGAAAATCCACAAAATACTGAAAGAATAATAATTAATAATAAACAACATCTTACGAATATTTCATCATCATTTGACACTTTTCATCATCATAAACGTCAAACAAATTCATTACAAAATATTCCAAATGATACATTACCATTTGTATTATCAAATACAAACTCACAAAAGTAAGTGAAAAGATCCATTATTTATCAAAAATGAATAAATCATACTTATTATAATATTTTAGAAATCTTAATATACATCAATCTCAAACTAATTCATTGTCTAAACAATCATTGAAAAAAGCAACTAATCATGCAATACAAACTGAAAATACTCAAGTAAAGATCTTTTAAAATTTAATAAAAGTTTCTTTTGTTTTTTGTATCTAATTTAGTTACATCCATCACGAATATTTCCATCTCAAGCAATTATTCGTTCATTACCAATTATTCGTACTTCTTCACAAAATACAAATAAAAGTCTTTCAAATCCTACAGATATGATTCAACTAAATAATCATCTACAATCATCATTTTCAATTAATAAATACAATTCTACATCTATTCATTTAAATAAAATTAATCATTTAATTGAACAAGAATTATCAATTTCAAAAAAATCATCAGACAATCGTATACAAATTGTATATATTGATGAAGATGATGAACATAGTCTCTCACTTAAATCATCAATTTGTGATTCAAAACTTTCAACAACTACTACATCAACTAAAAAAGATCGTTCACAAACATTATCATCGTCATCAGATTTTTCAAATGATTTTCATACTAACATTTTACATAGAAATCAAATAAAACTTCATGAAAGCAATGTATAAATTAAAATTATTAATAATTGTATTTTATAATTTTTTGTAATTTAGATATTATTTTTAGTTTGTACAGGGTGGTTCAAAAAAAAACGTACCCCTGTTTTGAATTTGAATTTCTGCATTTATAATATTCAAGTTTTAAATTAACTCTTATTGTAATAGATAGAACTGAGAAAATGCTATTAAAGAGATGTGTTTTTGTTTGGAAGCTATTTCACCATAGGTGGAAAGCATAGAAGAGACTTATTTATTTTAAATTTTTCTCCAGAAGGAAATTATCTTTGCTATTTTTCAATTTTTTTGTAAAACTACAAGGACTCGTTAATGAAACATCACTACAGCTTGAAATTTTTAGACTATATGCTAAAGGAGTTGATAACAGATAGAGAAAGAAGGTGTCACCCCGATTCGTCCCATTTTTTTTATCTGAATTCGACCCAAATGAAAATTAATTGATTCTGAACTCGTCCCATATCAAAAAAATCGATTCCGAATTCGTTCCAGTCTATATAAGGCCCGTATTAATTTATCAATTAGGATAAATCTTAATGATATAAGAGAAAGGGTGATATCTTGCTGTGTTCTATACCACGTACTTATAACGTGTCGTAAGATGACTTATAATATAGGTATTATCCATATATTTTCTTTCTCTTTCTTTCCTAGTGTGTCTGTTGTAGCTATATCATTTCTTTCGTTCTCTCAAGCATTTTTCTCACTAATGTTTCTTAGTTTCTTTCTTTAATGGCTTTGCAACTATGATGTTTTAATTCATGGATTTTCCCAAATGTAATATCTGTTGGTATAATCCATTCTATCGTTTTCTTAACATGCTATATAAATAGATGCCCTTATACTATGTGAAAGAATTGTGTTAGTTCAGTCTGCTCAATCTATTCTCAAGTCTGTTCTATCTGATTGATCGATTTGTGTTTGTCTTAAAATGTTTCGATTTACGACCAGTGAACGAAATTAACAGGTTCTAAACTATTTGGATTTTCAATATACTGTTAAACGAATCAATAAAACCAGCGCCGAATGGCGTTGTCGAAATAGAAGTTGTTCCAGCATATTATCATTATCACTTGACAATACATGTATTCGTCGCGAGCCAAGTGCT
>JAJEKB010021249.1:0-19057 GCA_022393335.1 Macrotrachela quadricornifera | reverse complement strand
AGCTGCTGCTCTTCTACATCCACAATATCGAAAATTAACATTCGTTGATGAATACACCAGAAGCAAGATACATATTTATGTCAATAGAGAAGTACAACAATTGTATGATTATGGTGCGAAGCATGATCAAACACATTCAATTAATGATTCAGCTGAACCTTTGAAAAAAAAACATCGAAGTATCGAAGAACAATTTATAGATCCTGAAGATGGATATAGTGGAATATCCAGCATAACTTCTACATCAACAACGAGCAAATTCGATGAATTAGATAGATATTTGACAATGACAATTGATAATAAATATAAAATGCCAAATCCTTTACCTTTTTGGCAATATCATCAAGATCAATTACCATATCTAGCTAAATTAGCTAGACGACTTTTCTCTATTCCTGCTACATCAACAGGTGTTGAACGACAGTTCAGTGCAGCTGGTGTTCTCGTGAATGAACGACGGTCGTCATTGAATCCAGAGACAGTTGAAGATGTTCTTTTTGTTCGTTCAATGCAAAAAGCACTGATGAAACATCCTAATTTGTTCTCAATGTAATTTCGCTTTCTCTTGTACTCTACATTAATTTCTGTTAATTATACTTGCTAATAAAATTATGATTAAATGAATTAACTGTACTTTTGAACTTGATCAATGATACAATTAATAATATTCAAAAGGTACTTTCAGTTATTTAATTATTTTCAGAGAAAACATCTATAAATACTTTTTTTAATGCCACTTTCACCGGGCTCGGGTCGGGCCGGGTGGGCACAGTCGTTTTTACGGGCCGGGCCAGGCCGAATTTAAGTGATTATCAACCGGGCCGGGTGGGTATTAGATATTCTCGGGCCGTGTTGGGCCGGACTGGTCCACAATTTTAAGGCCCGTTTCGAGCCCTGGCCTTCAGTCAACCTAAAATAGACTTTATTGATTGTCTAAGCGCATATTCACACTCGCTTTATTGCTAAATGCATCATTGATTTTGACAATCCATTTGAATAACGAGGCCACGATATTTCCCAATACCCGCACCGCTGGCTAGGGCGATGACTCTGAATGACAGTACTATGAAATACCATAGTACCCGCACTGTTGGCTAGGGCGATGACTTTGAATGACAGCACTATGAAATATCATAGTACCCACACTGTTGGCTAGTGCAGTGACTTTAAATGACAGTACTATGATATATCATAGTACCCGCACCGCTGGCTAGGGCGATGACTTTGAATGACAGCACTATGAAATATCATAGTACCCACACTGTTGGCTAGTGCAGTGACTTTGAATAACCAAAGTACATCCACCGTTTTTAATATATTAGTATAATTGCCCTAAAGAAGAAATAAATATTTCAATTAGTAAATATTTGAAAGACAATAGCATGGTGCCCCTTTTCAGTGTGTAAGTCTTTGTTGTTAGGAGTTGAAAAGGATAAAGATATTCTGTCCATATTAGGATAGTTCAGAAAACTGGGAGCGTCTATTATGAATTGACTTGATAATAACAGGTGTTGATGGGCATCAGATAAAACAACTCGTGTAAGCTTTCACACCTTCCTTTTCTACGTACCATATAGTCCATTGGAAAGCAAACGTTGAAATGATTATTTTATGGATATCATTTCCGTATCAAGATATGATTTACGAAAGACTAGTCTATTCTGAAAGCTTCTGAAATTCTCTATCATCCTCTAGCAGCTACCAGGGTTTATTTTCTTGTGATTTATTGAGATTTATTAATCAATTCCGAACAGCTGCTAGATGCGAGTGAGGAGATAAAATTAATGATGGTGAAGGTAAATGGTGGCTGTCAAGGGGTAAGAATGAGGGTGCGCATAAATAATAACATGCCGAATGAGTCTTAATAAATCTGCTAAAAAGAGACAAATCCGCTGAAAAGAATAAATCTCAAAAAACAATAATCCCGGTAGTTCGTCCTCAATAGAAAATCTAGCAGTGCATTTTTGAAAAATTCTCCGGCATCACTAAAATACACTAGATGCACAAGGTCTCAGTGTAAACATAATTTGTCTGTTGTAGGATACTATCATCATCGGTTAGATTTTTGCCTTTGGGAAGCAGAGAAAAAAGTGAATAAAAAGACTAAGGAGTTTCTGGTAAATACCGTTGCAAATATGTTGTATTTGATGTCTTGTTTTTCTTTCGAACAGTCATGTGTGCAAAATAATAGTATCAATATAAATCATTTGTTGTTTTCTCTATTTGATATTATGCCGTTAACTGGCTATGTATTTTGAGCGTAATATAATTCAGTTTGGTATTGTATTTCTCCCATATTATAGTTAAGATGCGACGATTCATCATATAGCGTGCCTATTTCATACAATAATATTCATTGTGCAACGCAAGTTGCTTGCCAATACTACTTATGTGATAATGTAACGAAAGAAAAAGAAGAATCAATGAAGCATGACTTCGTTATCGGAATATAGCTACCGACGTTCGTTGTCTTTTTTTCCTCTTTCTCTCCACGTTATAATATATAATAAAGTAATAATAAATTAAAAGGTATGTACAGGCTGAAGCAGGCTTTTATACCGGGTTGGAAATAATATTATTCCAGGAGGGTAACGCTATACTTCTAAATAGCAGCCATAGTGAATTTTATACCAAATGAAATCCTGTGAAAAATGTTTTATGCCGAGCTTAGAGAATTTTATGGATTTTTGGAATAGAAAACTAATGTATTAGTGATTAAAAGTTCATATCGTTCGATAGAGAACATACTGGTCTACGAAAATGAAACGATATAAACTATACGATTTTGTAGCCGTAAAAAACTGCATCGAGTCCGATATAGGAAATCTCACGGTAGCTCAATTTCTATATGTCTTTCAAGGCAACGGTTATACTCGTCTGGGATTTATGCACTATTTTAGAGACTATGTGCCTATACAAAATTTTTGGGTAGAAAAATAAAGAAATATCAATTATACCATTTCATAGCCCATGTAGAACTGCATTGAACTTGAGGGTGAAAAATCTCATCATAGCCCAATTTTACTGATCCTTGAAGGACTAACATTTTTTTCAGAGATGAAAATGCTACTCGCACCAAAAAAACAAAGAATTCTAAAGAAAAAAAAGTAATTGGGGTAAAATTTTACCCTCATCACTCGCATATCTTCCCAGAAATATAGAGGCAAAAGTCTCTTAGAGGATACTTGTGGTAAAAATTTTTTAGTACTACTAAAATGAAACACCTAGACTTTTTATGAAAAAACGGATATTAATGCTATCAGCTCTATAATCCCATATTAACTCATTTGCTTTAACTTTTAGTCAAAATACGATCATTTTTAGGGTAAAAACGAAGCAAAAATACAATGTGAAACCATCAAGAAGTTTTGTCAAGTTAACTAAATATGTCACTGAAAGATTCGTCATGTTTTTTTGTCTCTTTTGGTGTGTATCTTTCAGTAAAGTAAAGATAACCGATTCCTCTTCTTATGGGCTTCCGTTTCTTTTCTCGTAGTTCTCTTCCTTCTCAGTGATCGATGAGTATATAAACCCAAAATACACCTATAGAAGTGTATCATTCGAATAGTTACTTTTATTTATCCATTATTTACTTTTGAAGCATTTAACATCAGCAATTGACAATGGAGAAGATCAAACAAATTCTTGGCATTGCCTTCGTCTTGCTATCGCTGGTGATACTCTACATGCCAAAGGCGGTGCAATCTCATCAACATACACATATGCACATCTTCTGCTTTTACGAGAACAAGAGACAAGTTATTTCTACTGCGTAGCGCAATATTTGAAAACAATCCTAATCAAAAAATTATTTTTTTGTCATCTGATTTCTCTTTATATCAATACCTATTGAACTTGCATTTAAAGTGAGCAAAACATTCCTATTATACCTTTGTTTAAATTAGTCATTCTTCGCATGTTTCTCGATTTACGCAATCAGCTACAAACTACTGGTTCAAATTACGCCTAATATTCGAATTGAGTCTTGGTATAGATTGATCATCTGTGGCATGTTTGCTAATCATCTAGTCAACTACAAGTTTTTGTTCGAACTCACTAGGATATTTGAATTTAACATTTTTTTAAATTATCTATATGTCATCTCTTCGTTACATACCTAATCAACTATATATCTTTGCTTTAAGATGAGAAAAAAATTCCAATAAAAATATGTTATGAATTAATCGCTCGTCCTTCATTCGTCGATCACGTAATCAACTATTCATCTTTGTTTCAAAATGAGAAAAATAGTCCAATGAAAACCTCATATGAATTATTCACTTCTCCATTCGTCGATCACGTAATTGACTATACATCTCTGGTTCAAGATGAGAAAAATATTCTAATAAAAACCTGGTATGAGTTATTCACTCGTCCTCCATTCGTCGATCACGCAATCAGCTATCTATCTTTACTTCAAAATGAGAAAAAATTCCAATAAAAACCTCCTATGAATTATTTACTCGTCCTCCATTCGTCGATCACCTAATCAACTATACATTTTTACTTCCAAATGTGAAAAGAATTCCGATAAAAACCTCCTACGAATTATTCCTTCGTCCTCCATTCGTCGATCACGTAATCAGCTATCTATCTTTACTTCAGTATGAGAAAAAAATTCCAATAAAAACCTCCTATGAAGTATTTACTCGTCCTCCGTTCGTCGATCACCGAATCAGCTATACATCTTTGGTTCAAAATGAGAAAAATACTCCAATGAAAACCTTATATGAAGTATTCACTCATCCTTCATTCAACAATCACATAATAAACTTGATCTGTTGATTTCCAATTCAGCAAAGGATTTGAATAGAATCTTGATACGAATTGTTCAGTTCTCGTGTGTTCACAAATCATCTAATCAATTGTAAATCTTTCTTTCAAATGAAGCAAAATATTTTAATAGACACTTTGTGCAACCTGAACAATTCATTTGTGGCGTGTTCGTCGATCATATAACTCACTCCAGATCTTTGTTCGAATTGGGTAAAAATATTTCAATAAAATGTTCCTATGAATTATTCGTTTCTCCTGTTTGTCTTCATCATCTAACTAATTTCCAACATTTGCTTCGAATTGAACAAAATACTTAAACAGAATGTTAATATGAACAGTTCATTTCTCACGTGCTCATTCAACAAACAATCAATTCCAAATCTTTTCCGAATGTTCAGCAAAATATATGAGTAGAATTTTATTGACAACTATTCTTTTGTGGCTCGTTCTTCCACCATCTGATCAACTTCTAATCGTTGCTCTAAATAAAATAAAAAAATTGAATAGCTTCTTTGTCTGCACTATTCGTTTGTCGCCTGTACATTCGTCGTATAATCAACTTCAAATTTTCACTTCGAATTGTGCAAACATATTTCAATATGACTGTTGTTTAAACCAGCCATTTCTCGCCTGTTTGTGAATCATGCAATGAACTATATATATTTCTTTCGAATTCAGCAAAATATTTCAATCTAATCTTTATCGGGATAATTTATTTGTCATGTACTCATCGATTATGTAACCAACTCCAACTCTTTACTTCGAATTCAGTTAAACTTTTAGATAGAATCTTAATATGAATCATTCATTGTCATCTGTTTGTTGGTTATTTAATCAACTCTAAATTTTTGTTTCTAATTAGGCAAAATAGTTGAAGAGGATCTTCTTATGCATAATTCATTTCCCGTGTGCTCCTCGCTGTATGAAATAAATATTAAATTCTTGTTTCGAATTGGACAAAACTTTCAGATAAAATCTTGGTATAAACCATTCATTGTAGTTATCTGTTTGCTGATCATATAATTAAATCTAATCTTTTGTTTTCAATTAAGTAAAATACTTGAAGAGGATCTTGGTATAAATAGTCCATTTCTCATGTGTTCCTCGTTATATGAAATGAAGATCAAATCCTTGTTTTGAATTGAGCAAAACTTTCAGATAGAATCTTAATATGAACCATTCATTATCATCTGTTTGCTGATTATATAATCAACTCTAAAGATTTGTTTCCAATCAAGAAAAATACTTGAAGAGAATCTTCGTATGAATAGTTCATTTTTCATGTGTTCTTTAATCAACTACTCCACTTGAATCTTCCTTTACAATTAACTAAAATAGTTCAATAGAATTTTCATATGAATTATTCATTTCACGCATGTTCATTAACTATCCAATGCGTTCGAAATCTTTGCTTCGAATTCAGATAAATATTTTAGAAGCACCTTTGTTTCAATTATTCATTTGTCCTCTGTCGATCGATCATGTCATCAACTTCCATGCTTTGCTTAGAATTAAACAAAAGATTTCAATAAAATCTTGGTACGAATTATTCATTTCTCGTGTGCTCGATATTCACATAGTCATTTCGAAATCACTTTTTTGTGAATTATGAAAAATATTTGAACTACGTATTTGTTTAAGTTAGTCAATTCTCGTGTCTTCGACGATCATAGATCTGGAAAGGTTTGGTTCAAATTGAGTGAATTATTTGAACAGAATATTGCTATCAATTATTCATTTGCGGCATATTCATGAACTCTGCAATAAACTTCAATTTTTTGTTTCTGATTCGTCAAAATATTCGAACAAATTCTTAGTATGAGTTATTTATTGATCATGTATTCATCGATCATACAACCAACTGAATATTTTTGTTTCAAATTAAGAAAAATATTTGAGTAAAATCTTGATATGAGTTATTTATTGATCGTGTGTGTATCAATCATACAATCAACTCGATATTTTTGTTTACAACTAAGTAAAATATTTGAACAAAATCTTGATATGGATTATTTATATTTCGTGCGTTCATGAATCAAGTAGTCAATTTCAAATGTTTGCTTCTAAATGGCTAAAATATTTGAGTAAAATATTAATTTGAATTATTCCTTTGTCGTATGTTCATTTATCATCCAACCAACTGGACATCTTAGTGTCCAATTAATAAAAATATTTTGATATAGCCTTTGTTTAAACTATCCATTTTTTGCTGTGCGCTTCGACCTTGAAATCAACTCTAAATCTTTGTCTCAAACTGAGTAAAATACTACAATAGAAATTTATTATGAATTATGCATTTGTCCTATCTTCATGGATCATTTAATCATAACCAAATTTTTCCTTCGAATTCAGCATACTATTTAAACAGAATCTTCGTATGTAACATTCAGCTATGATGGCTTTGTCGATTTAATAATCAACTCCAATGGTTTGCTTTTCAATGAAGAAAATGTCTGAAAAAAGCCTTTTTATGAATGAATGATCTGTCGTGTGTTTTTCCATTACATAATCAACTCCAGATCTTTACTTTCAAATACAGAAGCATATGTGAACGAAATCTTATGAAATATTCAGCTGTCATGAGTTTGTCGTTTCTGTAACCAACGTCAAACGTTTGCTTTTTTTTTATAAAGGAAAATATTTGAAAAGAATCCTGGTATGAATTATTAATCTGTTGTGTATCCGTTGACGACATAATGAAACAGAAATTTCGAGTTTCAATTTACTAACATATTTGAAAATAATCTTGGTATGAATTGTTAATCCGTTGTGTATTCGTTGATGACATAATGAAGCAGAATTTTTGAGTTTCAACTTACTAATATATTTGAAAACAATCTTGGTATGAATTAATTCATCTATCAGGTGTTCTTCTGTCACGAAACAAACCCAACTTTTTCCTACGAATGAAGAAAACATTTGATAAAATCTTACTATAAATTGATCATTCGGCATGTGCTCGTAGATCATCAAGACAATTACAAATAATTGATTCGAATTGACCAAAATGTCTGAATAGAATCGTCCTGCAAATTATTCATTAGTCGAATGACTGTGAACGATGTAGCCCACTGGAAGAGCTTCTTTCTAAGAAGCCAATATATTTGAAGCATATTTTTATTTAAATTATTGTTTTGTCATGTATTTGTCGATCATCTAATCAACTTTAAACATATGCTTAGAAGTCCATAAACTACTTGCAAAGGATGTTGCTATGATTTTTACATTTGTCATGCGTTCGGCAAGCTGATAATAAACTCGGAATCTCTTTGTTTCGAATTGAGGAACATAAATGATTAAAATCTTCGTATGAATTATTTTTCTGTCGCGTTTTTTCTGATCATTTACAGAATTCTAAATTTTTCTGTCGGATTAAGGAACATAGATGGTTAAAATCTTCATATGAATTATTTTTTTGTCGTGTATCTTATAATCATCTACACAATTCGAAATATTGCTGTCGAATTGATGAAAATATTTGAATAGGAACTTTGTTTAACTATGCATTTGTCGTACCTTCGCTGATTATGTTATCCGGTTCAAATATTTAGTTACAATTGAGTGTAATATGTGAATAGAATATCAATGTGAATTTTACACTTGTCGTTTATTTATTGGACATATAACGAATAAACAGATCCATGTTTCAAATTGAGGAAGATTTTTGATTAGAATCTTCATGTGAATTATTTGTTTGTCATATGTTCGTTGAGGATATAATGAATCTAGAGTCTTTCTTTCGAATACAGCAAACTATTTGAATAAGATGCTACTAATAATTATTCAACGGTTTTGTGTTTATCAGTTACCTGATCAACGGTAAATCTTTGCTTTCGAATGACGGAAAATACTTGAAAAGGTTCTTGTTATGAATTATTGATTGATCTTCTGTTTGTCGATCATTTAAACTACTGCAAGTTCTTGATTCGAGTAGCGGGAAATACTTGAACAGAAACTTGGTATGAGTTACTGATTTATACTCTGTTTGTCGATCATCTAGTTTATTACAAGTGCTTGCTATGAATGGAGAGAAATATTGGAATAAGACCTTTGTTTGAGATATTCATTTCCGATATGTTCGTCGGTCCATTAGTCAACATTGAATCTTATCATCGGATGGAGCAAAAATTTGGAAGAAAATATTTGTATGAACTTTTTATTTACCATATCTTTTATGGATTTTAGTAGCGGATCGAAATTTGTTATCAGATATAACTAAAATATGTGACTCAAACTCTTCTCACAAGTATGGATTTGTCGTGTGCTCGTCGATCATCTATTCAAATTGAAATCTTTTCTTCTAATCGACCAAAATAAATGAATAGAATCTTCCTATAAGTTATTCACTACTCATGAGTTCGTCAATTAGATGATGAACTTCACCTTTCGTCTCTCAAGTCACAAAATATTTGGATAGCATTTTCTTGTGAATAATTCATGTCTTATCTATTCGTCGATTATACAATGAATTCAAAACGTTTATAGCGAATTGAGCACAACATTTTAATCGATTGTTGGTATAAATTATTTATTTGTGGAGTATTGATGGATTGTATGATGAACTCTATATTTTTCTCGAACATGTGCCAAATATCTTAACAGAATTTTGAGATGAATTATTTATATGTCCCGTGTCAGTCAATTGTCTAGATCATTTTTTCTTTTTCGACATCAGCAAGATAGTCGAAAGAATCCAAATTGTTCGAACTATTCATTTGCCTTATATTTGTTGATCATCTAGGCATATCCGATTTCTTTTATTTCAAGTAAGCGAAATATTTCGATATAATTTTGCTATAAATTATTTCTTTGCTCTATATTCGTCCATCATATATTCATTTCTGTCCGTTTTTGAAGCAAGAAAAAATATTTAAATGGAATGCTAGTGATATGAATTTCTCATTGGACATGTCATCTTCGGTCCTACTTTGAATTCTAGCACTTTTTTTCAAAATGAACAATAAGTTTGGATACAGCTGTCCGTGTTAACATTATTTGTTTGCCTTTGATTTATGATCACATAACCGAGTAAAACTCTTTCATCGAAGTGAGAAATACATTTGAATAAGTTCTTTGTCCTGTAAATGTTTCATTTCTTGCATGTTCTCAGGTAATGCGATCAACTATGAATGTTTACTTCGAAATGAGGAAATACTTAAATAGAATCTTGGTATAAATTACTCATTTGCCGTATATAGATTGATTGTATCATGAACACCAAATGTTTTTCATGAAATCAGCAGAGTATTTGATTAGAACCCTGCTGGTTAGAGCTATCTACTTGTCTTACTCTCTAATCATGAAATCAACTTCAAGTTTTAAGCACTAACTGAAACGGATATATGAATGTAATAGCTTACTGTGAATTATTGCTATGTCATATGTTCATTGATCATGCAGTGAATTTGAAGGTTTTGCTTGAAATTAAACGAAAATTTTTGAATATTGCATTTATTTCAACTGTTCATTTGTCGTGTACTTGTTGATTATGTAGGTAGGAACGTATTTTTCTTTGAACTGATAAAAATATATCAATTTGATCTTACCAATAATATTTGTTGTATTACTAATGGGCAGACTTGTGCTAGTGATGCTGGATGTTGTAGTGGTGCCACTGGTACTGGTATTTGCGGTCCCGCTAGTAAGTGTTGTGTTACTAATGGCTTGACTTGTGCTAATGACGCTGGATGTTGTGGTGGTGCTACTGGTACTGGTATTTGCGGTCCCGCTAGTAAGTGTTGTGTTACTAATGGCTTGACTTGTGCTAGTGATGCTGGATGTTGTGGTGGTGCTAGTGGTGCTGGCATTTGTGGTCCCGCTAGTAAGTGTTGTGTTACTAATGGGTTGACTTGTGCTAATGACGCTGGATGTTGTGGTGGTGCTACTGGTGCTGGTATTTGCGGTCCCACTAGTAAGTGTTGTGTTACGAATGGACTAACTTGTGTTAATAATGATGGATGCTGCCCTGGTAATGGTACTTGTACTGGTAATCGTTGTTGTGTTGGTCTTGGTGAGCCTTGTGTTAGCGATAATGGATGTTGTGGTAATGGTGTTTGTCGTCAAGGTACTTGTTGTCTACCTGTCAATCAGCCTTGTACTAATAGTAATGACTGTTGTCCTGGTCTTCTTGATCTTCCTCGTCTTTGTTTTGCTGGTAGTTGTTCGATCCTCGGCAAGTAAATTAGGTATGTTTTATAGAAATACTATTTTGATGATAACTTCTCATCATTTTGTCTTCTTAAGACATGGCACAAGCATACAACGATCGAAAAAAAGCGAAGTTTATCATTAAATATTTTCTTTTCTATCGAACATTAACAATTAGTTAGTTTTCTTTCGAATTCTGAACTGGTTGATTTCCTCCTCTCATATTCTGTATTATTTTTCTGTATTTTTTTACTTTTAATAAAATATGGACAACGAAAACATGCATACTTTTCATTTGGAGTCAAGAAAAACATTTTATTAGAAAAACAAAGTAGACAATTTTGTACAGCTCGAAATTCTCTATCTATTTGTGTATAAATGAATATAATTTTTATAACTTCAGTGAAGAAACCTTCAGTTTTCAGTGTTTAGATTTGAATTTTTTTCAAAATATTCTCCGGTGAAGTCTATACAAGAATGTATAAGAGCGACTTGATCTGAAATTTAAGCATTGAAAATTAAACAAATAACAATGCGAAACTACAACAAGTTCAATTCTCTAGCAAAAAATATAATTTTTTGTTTCTTTTATTCGTTGGCATTTTTGGAGCATTAAAAAGGGTAATTAGCCATTTTGTAGCACAGGAGAAGTTCTATATAGTTTGGCTGAGTTCAAAAAGATTTTGTACCACAACGTGTAGAGCTGGATCGATTTTTTTCAATTTTGGAACAGAAGTTTTGAGACATTTGGAAGATTTTGCGTATGCCGATCAAAAATGAACCTTTTCAGCTGATTTTAACATATGTGTAGTTGTTGGTATTGTAATTGGATGAAACATATTTTATGTTATACCAGGAGAAAGCGCAAACTCAACTGTACGAAACAAACTTGCTTTCACAATTGTTTTATTTGTTCAATTGTAGAAAAAACTTGGAAAGTTAGACATATTGCAGTTTTAAATTAAACGCTCTTATATATGCTTGTAGAGAATTGAACGGAGAAACTTTTAATAAAAAATTAAAATCTAAGCAATAAAAACTGACAGCGCCATTTGATATGGATCATTCGATAGCCTCAAAAGATTGATTTTTCTGTGCATCTGCGCTAGTGTTGGAGTTGAAACTGTTTTTTGAAAAGTTAAAATGGTTATAACTCGAATTATAACTATCAATCTGGTGAAAACCTTCCACTTTATGAACTTTTCAATGTTTTCAAGTCAGTTTAAATGAGTTGAAACTGCAACTGCCTCGAATTAGTAAAATATTTGATAAGGTGAAATAAAAGTGTTTTATATGAGCATTTTTTAACTTGTTTATGTAGAAGCTATTTTCTCTCATATATATTATACATCGAAGTCAAATACACATCCGATAAAACATTCACTGCCTGTGGGCAATAATTATCTTTGAGTTGTTAACAATTGAGAGCGATAGTTAAAAAGCAATCGATAATTCAAGCTTTAGTTAGGTAAATAGCAATTGACTATGCATGTAAGATAAAATTCTCTTTAGTACAAAAACACACGGTCTATTCCAAATCATAATCAATACACTTGATGATTGATGAAATTAACTGTTTACAACTTATATCGGAAGCTGTAGTCGCAGTTTGAAGGTTATAACTTGAGTTGAAAGTTATAACTACCCCAGTTTTAACTAGAACAGTGATCGGCGCTCATTGATCTTTTCAGTATAAGCAACTATTCTTTCTTTCTTCTATTTATTTGTACTATCGCATTGTAGGCTTTATATTAGGCCGAATTTAGTAATCATTATACCTGTTTTTTTCTCTGTTACATATAAATCACAGTAAGAATGGAATAAATAAGCAACATTTCAATTTTTTTCTTTTATATTCTTTTCGTTCGTATGATAAAGGCAGAACGTTTGTGATGATATATCGAAATAGAGAATTCTATGTCATTTACATGAGCAAGAATATCCGTAATTCGTAACCATGACTGTTTCAACATGTTACTCGTGTTTGATGAAGAGGCTATGTGTGAATATTTCAACTGGTGTTTGAATGAACTCAATCTAATCGGTCATTAACCTTTGATATGATATCCACGAAAACCTATGCTCATAAACAATTTCGAAAAAATATTTTTAATATCACCATCAGATTTGGGATGATAAACTGTTCACAAAACCATTGAAAAATGATTTGGACACTTCTGAAAACCCAGTTTTTCATGCAAGCGTATCATTGTGTCATTGACAACTATCCTCTAATTCTGCTCGATTGATCTGAAGTTTTTATCATAGTTACTTCTAACAATCCTATAGAGGTAATTTTGGCCGTTTTCGGCTTCTTTTATTCGATCAGGTTTTATACTATTTTGAAGGTAAGCAAATAAGTTTTTGGAAGCAAATTTCAGTATTTTTTTTATAAACAAAAAAAGAAAGCAAGATGGTCAAACTACATTTTTCTTTTTCTTCTCTTCCCCTCAAGAACCATCAGATAGGCGAAACGAAGAAAAGAATAAAGTGCAATAAGTCCTAGCAAAAATAAATCGTGATGAAAATAATAGGAATGGGAAAAAGATAAGACAATGTCTCGTATAATACAAATCGTTTTTCAATAACAACTATAGATAACTTAGGAATAGTGAATTAAAGCTTTATCCTTGACCTTTTCCTATTTATTCATTTATAAACACATGATTCTCT
Source organism: Macrotrachela quadricornifera (assembly GCA_022393335.1). Lineage (NCBI taxonomy): Eukaryota > Metazoa > Rotifera > Eurotatoria > Philodinida > Philodinidae > Macrotrachela > Macrotrachela quadricornifera. Next base: position 5,461 of record JAJEKB010021249.1, on the reverse strand, counting down.
ATTCAATAGATGTGTTTCTTTCATACTTTTCAAATACAACTGTGGTGAGTTTCGTTGGCTATGTCGATCTATCTTACTTATCTCATTCTCGTTTTAACCATCTCAACTCAAGCATCGATTCCAAATGCAACAATTCGCGCTGATGCTGCTGAAATTTCTCGTTTAAATGCAATGATTGGATTCATTTCCCCTGCTGCTATTCGTAAGGTACAGTCACTTACGTGTGAAATGATCAATAAATGTTGTCCATCAATTAAACTACGTCTCAACGAATACATGAACAATCGCAAGAGTGATGGATCCGAACTTGCAGAGGCATGTATGAATGAGAGTCGATCTGCAGATGCGGAATCTTTTCTCAAAAAATGTCCAATGGTGATGAAATTTGTATCAGCTGTTGGAAGCGAAGATTTTTTTAATGCAACGATTATGAGTGTTTCAATCGACGGTCTCTTACCAATGTCCAACATCAAAGTAGAGCGACCATGTTCACAAAAAGAAGTTTATGATACGCTTTGCAGCTGGACTCAAAAAAAAAAAGTTGGAATCATGTGAACGAAAAACTCTTACATATGTATCACAACATAATAGTGACGATGAATATAAAACATACGTTCGTCAATTTAAAACTCATCTTCATGCTCAAATTAATCAAATCCAAAGTGCTTTTCCTAAGAAAAAAAGCAAAAAACAGCAAAATGTGAAAAAACCGAAAGTTTAAAACTTAATTAACTTGTTTCAGCTCTTTGATTTTTCTGTAATTGAATTTTTCATTTTTAAAATGTTGAATAAATAATAAATTGATTAGAAAAGCTTAAACATATGACCTATGAAGATAATGTATACTAGGTGTTTTGCGAAAGACAATAATAACTTAGTTGACAATTATCTTAAGAATTCATAGTGTGCATTAATTGCAATAAAACTTGATATCTTTGAATGTTTTGCAATTTGAAGATTCCTTTGCATCGTGTTTTCCATAAAGAAAATAATACTCAGTTACCTAAACTGATAATTTCAACGTCCAAATAAAACAGCACAATTGTAGTATTTTAAGTAGTACTGCACATCTCTTGTTCTAATCGCATTAGCCATCTCAAACGGTTGCCTGCATTTTATAGTTTGTTATTAATAATGTCATGGTCAAAACCAAGTATATTATTAATTTTGTATTGCTCATTGTGTGCTTATGAACGGTTGAAGAATCATTCAATATTGTCCCTTTCGTCGAATTACGAACAGAAATTACGTTCTATCATTACCCTTTTAGATAACAGTATAGAATTGACGTTGTCATGATTCTTTTGAAATGAAACATGGCTATCTGATGATTCTCGTTGTGGAGGTGCAATGTTAACATTATAGTTGCTCCACTTATCCTTATCCTCACCCCGAATTATTTCGAAAAGGGAATAAAAGTGTTCTGTTTTGGAAATCCTAAAGAATCTAGTAATCGTAAAGACTTCCTGAGAATTCAGGATGTAGGATTCCGCTCTTTCTTCCTGGCAAATGACTCAAAAATTCTGATCATATGTAAATGAGTTTGATATCCCCATCATATGCATATGATTCAATGAATTTTTACACAACACAGAGAACAGTAGAATGAGTTATCATGACAGATGGGATTAGACATATGATAGAATTTCTTCCTTTTGTACTCTTTTGTTTTTCATCTGCCTACACATAAGATATTAGAGCATACTTTAATCCTTTACGTCTGTTTGTAGAAGCAGCTGCAGAGTAACAAGTCACCTGACGAGATTCTTTGCCGGATCGAAGCGCGTGGTGGTAGCTACATAATCACTCTTGTCTTTAGATCAGAGTTATTGATTTAAACTTACCCTTTCTTTTTTGGATTCTGGAGATCCAAAAAGTTATTACTAACCATCTAATGAGAGCTTTACTCGAGTCGAAACGCGTCAAGGCAGCTCGTACTCATACTGAATTCCTGTCATTTCACAATGCTTCCAAAAAAACGCGCTGTTACCATTAGGGTGGCGTTGACGATGCGAAGTACATCTATGATATAGTGTCAATATTTATTTTATTTTATTCTCCATCTCGCGATAAAAGTAGAGCACGGTTAAAAAAGCTTATCTTTATATTTTTTTTTCCTTTTTTAAAAACACTTGATGAGAAGGAGTTGGGAATTCTTTTTCTTATCTCATATTCACTCTTTCTATCATTCCCTCTAGCTTACTTGTGACTTATACATTAAGACCACAATCAAGGAAAGGCGGTCATCAATTTATAACAGTAAATAGGGTTTGAGAGCACTACTGGCGTCGAATTTTCTTAATTGTACCAAATATTCTGTTACGGCGAGAGTAATTACCGTTAGGTTTTGACTGTTTTTCTTTGTTAATATCTCATCTCGATCTAGTATACCTCTGGCATAGATCCAGATTTAATTTGTCCTATTCCTTCATATAAGATAAATAGTGAGGACACGTGTGAATCGAAGCTTTGTTTTATTTTTTTTTCTTTTTGTTTCAGATAAAATACATTTACTCACTCTCATCGACTTTCAATTCCTGTTTATTATTCGAGCAATTAGCTCATTAATCTGTGAGTATTACAAGTATGATTGTTGATAGAGTAGATAACTAATTTTAAAGAAGAACTGTTACTAGTCACACGCCAGGGTAGACCGGTAGCTAATTATCAGAATTAAAAGTTCTCTTTGCAAACGTTACGCTTCTTTTGCAGACTTTTCTTAGCACATTTTTCACTCAAATAGCTGAAAGAAATGCAGTTTAATGTATAAGAGATATTCTATTCATCGCATTTTCATACAAAGAGATTAATGAGCTCAATTCGACGAGTGTTTCTAATATAAACAGAAAAAATATCCAGAAATTCGAGATGACAATCGAAATTATTGATTATTCTATAGAATAGTCTGGGGCAGCAAGTGGCCACTATTTGTTTCTTCGTAGATCTTCCAACACATTGTTGAACGAAAGTTTTTCTTATTCAAACGATCAGAAATTCTCAGGCAAGTTACACTGTGTACTTTTTAATTATTCTTTACATGACAAAATCCATAACTCAGCAAGAGAAATATACAAAGCACATATTTTTTGTGCTCCTCAAGCTGTTTACTATACACCTTGTCTAGATTAAAATGAGCATTTCCGACTATATTTGCTAATAATATATTACCTATTTCATACAACTGATAATACGTTTTAGCTTCTAGTTTCTATAAACTGAAAAAGATAACTATTTCAAGAAAAGTTCAAAGAATCCTTCATTTTAGTCATAAGAATTTTTGTTTATTATAGAACTCAAATATCATTATTGAATGAAAATATTCTTCAATAAGTAATTAAATATCAATCACATCGTTGTCATCACCAATGGATGTGAAAGAGAATTCGTCGATTAAAGAAAACGCAACTATTGATCATAATGATAAGAAAAAGGACGAAAATATTCAAGAAACTTTAAACTCTCTGGTTCAATACAATGAACAAATGCCAACATCTATTTTTAAAACCGCAAAAAGTAACTTACATCATCTGAAAACATCATCTAATCATAGAACAATTGTAACAAGACAAAATGTATTAACAACAACTGTACAGGTTCGTGAACACCTTAACACCTTCGAGCTGAGCTTAGAAAAAAGTGCAGACATAACAGAAAGATGTACTGACATAGAGCATACAAGCCTTTATGAGCCTCAAGATAATCCGGATAAGAATAGAAAAAAATTTCTGGCAAGCCCGGAGAATCAATCTAGGCATCTAATGAATTTAGCTAAAAATGGAGAGATATTATCTAAAGAAAATATTGATTATTTGGTAAAAAATCTCGATGAAGTCTATCAAAATTATCTTCAACAATCCAAATATGCACTATATGCTGGTGCTAGTGTTGCTTCGATTTCGACACTAGGCTTAGCTGCTCCTCTAATAGTAGCGGGTGTATTAGCAACTAGTAGCACAAATGACAACACTCCTGAATCAAAATTCAGTTATATAGAAAGAATAATATTTTACAGTGTAGAAGCATTGTATTATGTAGCGATGAATAACCAATTGTTATATTTAAGCGGTTCAGTCGAATCAGTAAAGAAATATATTAATACTGATAAACCGCAGATTAATAGATATGCAGCTTGGACATTGTGCTATATTATAAACCAATGGGATGCAGAACTAAATAGTTCAGTAATTAAAACTATAGAACTCGATCTAGAGCAAAAGGATCCTGATCTAAGAACCAGAACTACATTTGCTTTAGAAAAGTTCGTAATTAATAATGCCAAATTGACAGATAAAACATTATTAATTTTAGAAAAAATATTAGGTAATGTGGAAGAAAGTTATGAATTGTTTTTTGGGAAGAAAGATGAAATTTTAGAATTACCTCAAGGTAAGCATTTAAGTATACGTAGAGGTCCTATGCAAGAAGTTAGCTATTTAAAAAGGATAGTTATGGAAGGTCAGCTTCTATCTAAACAAGACTTTGATTATCTTGAAGATGTACTTCAAGGTTCTAATAATTTAGTCCGACGACTTATGAGCAATCTTGCTCTAGGCCGACATATTCCAGATTTAATTTCGACAATATTCTATGCTTCTGCGCTAAACAAACAAATAATTCCACGTAGTATGTTACTCCATTTGAAGAAAGCTTTAGATTGCAAGGATGAAAATATAAAGCAATGTGCAGCATATGCTTTGTGTTGGAGTAGGAGTCAGGACGGTAGAATACCAGTGGAAGCATTGGAAATAGTGAAAAAAGATTTAAAAAGAGATTTTTCAAATAGCACAGATGTTTGTGAAGGATTTAATTCTAAAAATCATCGAGCTGTTCTATCGTTAGGAGAAGCTATGAGATATAATTTTAGATTACCAGAAGAAATTCGTATTGCTTTAAATAGTGTATTTAATAACATGCGTGAAAAGGCTGCATATACACTTGGTCATCATGCAGCAAGAGCTAATTCTAGTAAGTTATCAAAAGTAACAATAAAAAGATTAGAGAAATTATCAACGGATGAGAATAATGAAATAAGTAAAGCTGCGATATTTGCTCTTAATAAAATAATTATCCATGATCCAGAAGCGGGCATATCTTTAATTGATCTAGAAACAAATTTACTTAACAAAGATTTAAATATAGAGGCTAGTAAAACATTGGCTAAAATGGCTCAATTAGGTAGATTATTATCAGATACCGCGCGTCAAAATCTTGGTAAAATTTTGAACGATAATTATTATTCTGTTGAAGCACAGCGCAATGCATCATTGGCTCTTAGTTATTGTGTAGAAAATCGACAAGTATTGTTACCAGATACATTGGAATGTTTGGAAATAACTTTAATATACAATAAAGATGTCAATGTACTTAATAATGTCATTTCTACAATTGGCTATTACGCTTTGATAGATGTTAAAGGCTTGTATTTAATTGATAAATAAAAAAAATCCGAACGATGAATAAA
>JAJEKB010021248.1:0-59989 GCA_022393335.1 Macrotrachela quadricornifera | reverse complement strand
GTTTTTACTTTTAAATTATAAATAAAAACAAAAATACTGCTTTTATACTATTCAGTATTAACCACTAGTTCAACGTTATGATTAATATGCATCTTTCCTTTTTTATTTTTATGATATTTGATGCGACAAACGTATTTATTCTCAAAATCACATGGTTTCCAGCTGTGCATCTTTTTTTTTTACATATTATCCAAAGGTAAAATAAAAAAGTATAAGTATGATTGGTTTCTATGATACTGAATATATTTTTTACTATTGGTAGAACATAAATAATTCAGTCAAACTTATACGACACGCTCACAAAGAATATTCATTATAATACTGATAGGCTCAATGCTATCGACAAAAATAGTCCACGAGACGAAAAAAAAGAAAAAAAAACGCTTGATTATTTTTTCTCTTTTTTTTTCCTATCTATTTGACCAGGGACAATTAAACACTAACGATAGAAATAATGCTATATCACTGATACAGTCTTTATACTAAATATTAATCATGAGTAAAATATATCTATATTCGTGCATTACAGCATGTATTATAACAGCTCTGTTAGGACTTTCAAACATTATTACTGCAGGAATTCCTGTATCACAGAATGGTTACCTTCGTGGAGCATGGCCACAATTTTATAATTTAACAATTCTATGTCTTGTAATTGGAGCACTAGCAATGATATGTGCCGCGGGTCTTGTATTTGTTATAATACGACGATATGTTATTGCGACAGTCGTTTTCTCTGCCTTACTTCTTCTTGTTTTTATTGCTGCAACAGTTGGTTCTATTATGCTTTTAGTAATTCGTGTAAAAATTCAACCAACAGTACTAGATAAAACAACATTATTATTCGATAAATATACCAATAGTACTGTCAATACTGATGTACGCAATAAAATTGATGACATTCAACAAGGATATCATTGCTGTGGTGTCCTTTCACCATTATATTGGAAAAATAAATTACCACCTAGTGGAACAAGTACTCCTGATTCATGTTGTGTTGAACCAACTCCTAATTGTGGAAAGAATGCACTTACTAAAATGAATAATACTGAACCTGAAGGTTGTGCTCAATTTATTTATAAATATCTTAGTAAAATGCATACAATACTTGCTGTACAGAACATTGTTTTGCTAGTATGCTGCGCTATTGGTTCTATAATGGGGCTCATTTTAGGCTCATTTATTCACCGAAAATATAGTCGGGTGTAAATATTCTTCATAAAAACTTCCAAGATTTATTATATAAACTTAATATTTAAAATTCATTGATTATTAATTTTTTTTTATAATACAGACTGACACATAACAATAACATAAAATGGTATGTAGAAATATACGTGAAAATAAAATGTCGATATTCTAAAGAATTATTAAATGCTAAAGCAAAATAGTTTCTTTTCATTGTCGAAAATAAATCATCAAAATAGTGGTTGAAATTTATAAGATACGCATGATATAAGTAGAAATATTGATCTTTTGTTCTTTTCTTAATACAAACTCAAAATGTTTCTTGAAAGAGATATTCGAATTTAACAGCATCAATTTATATGAAATGAATTTTTTTATTATATAAGAAAACCTATTTAAGTATTTTAATATAATTCTTAACAGACATGATTTCCCAAATAGAAAGAATGACATTTTAAACTTCATAACCTTTAAAAATACCTATTGTACCGTGTGGTAGTTACTTTAAAAACGTTTTTTTCCTATATTATCTATCACACTAATTGAATGAAAGAATCGATTGGCGTTTTTTCTTCATGATTTAATGACAGTTATCACAATAGTCCTTAGACAAAATATTTGACTTTTAAAAATTAATAATAGATTGATGTATAATGTTTATTTAAGTTCTTCAAAATACAGATATATAAATGATAATTTATTCTCAATCAAAAAAATTTTCTATCGTTTAAATTAGTATTCAGTAAACTATGAATAATCTGTTATATTACATTCTTATCATTATTTAAACTTTCAAATTTCTTCATTTGTTTTCTATTTATGTTAAATAACAAAAATCCGATGAAAGTAAATCTATCAATACATCAAAAACAAAAAAAGAAATGAAAGAAAAAACTTGCAAATAACTACGTGTTATATACATTAACGCTTTGTTCATAGAAAAACAATAATGAAAATTTGCCACTGCATCAAATAATACATCTCTCCTGCTTAAAATAAATGGATGATTATATTTTTTTTTCGATTGTTTCTCTTCACACTACTATCTGATACGGGTAAAGAAGATACCTTGTGAACATTGAAATATTGTTTTTTGTTGAATTGTATTAAATCATATGAATTTTCATACTGATTCCAACTATTATATGGGATATTACTTTAAAGTTTATTTACACGTATTAAATAGTAGAAAAAAAATTGAACTAAACTGTCGTAATACAGAGAAACAATCGGAAAAATATACTGTTCCATTTGTTTTTTGAACAGGAGTGTATGAATATATGTACAAGAAGAAAAGAAATCGTGTCGATATTAAACGATAATCTACTATCGACAGGAAATATTACAGCTTTCGTTTTTGTTATACAAAAAAAAAAAAGAAAAAAGAGATTTTATACATCTTTATGAATGACTAGATAGGAAAAAAGTAATAATAATAATATAAATTCGGAAAGACAATAATCGGAATATATTAAGAATCATTCTGGTGGAATTGATTCTGGTTTTGACATACTTTCATTCAATAATGGAGATGATGGACGATTTCGATTTAATGGTTGATCTAACTAAATAGACACAAAAAAAAATAATACATTTTTGTATTTTTAATTTAATATAAAATTTTACTCGATAAACAAGTGAATCTTTAAGATCAATTGGTGCATTATCAAGATTTCGTGTAATACCAATTTTTTGTAATGCCAATAAAAGTACATGACATACATTGAGAAAACATATATCTTTTTCATCATTACAAACACGAATTAATTTTTGAAAATTGTATGCAATTGCTTGGAAATCCCACTAAAAGAAATTTAATCTTAGAAATTACAATATTGAATTATTTTTCAAATTGATGATATGAATCATCTAACAGATTTTTGTTTATCCTATGAATTTCTTTTTGAACATGCTAGAAACTGTCTTATTGGAATGTTCTATAGAGTGAACATAACCCTACAAAAATATGATAATAAACGATCTTGTGACTGTTATCCAAGTGAAGCTAAAAGTATATATTGTCAAGTGCTTCTTTTCACGTAAAATTATTCCTAATCAAAATGTCGTTTTTTTTCCAAACTTAATATTCAGAAAATACGAAAATCGAGGTACTTTGTTGAACAACAAAAAAATAAACTCAAAGAATGTATTTTTTAGGGTAGATTTCAGTCTACAAACTGGTATATAAATAAAGATTTTAACTTTTAGTTATGAACTATAATTGAGTGCGATCAACTGTTCGGAAGCTCTATCAATGGTTCTTTTTAATTTTACGGATAAAACATACTAATGTTCGGGTCATATGAGAGAGGATCATAGATAACTCTAAATTAACCCGAACAACACTATGTTTTATTTGCTGGATTTTTTCAAAGATTATTTTCATTAACTTGAAGCAGAATTTCTACGACTATAGTGAAAAAAACTTTTCAATCTTCTATTACAATACTGATACAAACAATTTTTACAAAAAATAAACATTACTGATACAAATATAGATTTTGATAAAAGGATTTGAAGTTAGAAGACTTTTGAGTTAAAATCTACTATATCGACAAAACTTAAATAAGAAAAAAAAAAAAGAAGATCGATTAAAATATTTACTTTATCAATCATATAATTAGTCCATTGTTCATAAGTTAAAAATAAATCTGAATTAAATTGTTTATTTGATATTTTAATTTCATGTTCATTATTCGATGATGATGTTATTGTATCATCTTCAATTGAACCATTATGAATTTTTATATGATTATTATTTTCATTATCATCATCATCATCAAATGATGGTAAATAACAAGTTGGAATATCTTTAAATAAAGCTTTAAGTGCTCGTTCAAAAAAAATTTCAGGTTTTAAAACAAGAATTTTATTTCCATCTCTATCCATTCTTGTAAAACATTGATGTTTAGCTGCCCAATCAATAGCAATTTCTAAAACAGTTGCTATAGCTGGTTGTTGAATTAATAATTTAAAATAAAATTTATTTGCTTTATTAAATAATTTTATTTTATTTATATTTAATGGTACTATATCATATTGTTGTTTATTTAAATTAATAATTGTTTTAGATTTAATTAAATTATTATGTGAATCAATAATAACACGTACACGTGTACCAGTTAATTCTGGTATATTAAGAAATGAATAAGCTGGTTCAAATAAATGTTCACATTTATCTTCTAATAAATATTTATATAAATTTATTTTAGCTTTTTCATAATTTGATATATGACGTGATTTAACATTTGTCATTGTTATATAATATGATTTTAATGATTCTGATATTGTACGAGATGATAAATGATGTATACGTTCTTTACGTGAACGTATTTCACATAAAAAATCCCACATTATCCATGCAAATGATTTTGATTTTATTAAATATTCATTATCATCATTTTCTTCTGTATATGCAATATAATACCATGATGAAGCTTTTTGTAATTGTTGACGTGCTATTTTTGAATCAGATGATAATAATAATATATCACGATCACGTTTATATTGTTTTTTATCATTATAACGGATAAATTCATTTAAAAATTCTCGTCGAGTATCTGTACGTAAACGTTTAAAATCTTGTCCAGCAACATCAGCTGCATCATATGAACGTTTTTCATCAAGAAATAATGGTTGACAACCAGTTATTAATTCCGCTTCTGTACTATAATCATATAAATCAAGTATTTGTTGTAATTTATTACAATATAATTGATATTGACGTTTAGCATCATCAAGATATAATTCAAAACCATCAATTAATAATGTTTGATCAATTTCAATTGAATGTTTTTCATCAACATATTCTAATTCAATATGTAAATCATATGCACAACGTGCTTGACGATACATTTTTCCAAGAACTTTTCGACTTGAATATGTACGTAATTCTTTTTCCATAAAATCAGGATAACGTGGAGCTTTTAATTCTCGACGTTTTTCATCATTAACAGGATTAACACCTGTTTTAGGATAATCAACAACAGCAGCTATATCATGTGCTAATTCAATACAACGTGGACTTGTTGCTAATTCTAAATCAGCCCATGCTAAATGTGCATTACATAATTCTCCAAGAAAATCATTTGCCATATAATCAATTAAAAAATCTGCAACATCATCCATTGTTATAGCATGATCAAGAAGTTTTTTATCAATTGTATCATAATTTAATGGTTGAATTTGATTTTCATGATTTGGTACCATATCTGGTAACCAACAAACCCAATAAACATCACCATCAAGATCAGAACCAGAGATTTCATTTGTATGTGGACGATGTCCTATTAAATAAAATTTTCTTTTAGTTTTCATAAAAAAAATAAAAATCATTATTGTTTTTTTTAGATTTTACCATTACAAGGAAAAACAATACAATCATGTAAATGATGTAAATGTGGAATATCAACAGCTTTTAATACACGAATATCACCTAAAAAAATTATTGAGAAATATAATAATCATAGAAAATATTTACTATCAGATAAAACATAAAGTATGAAATAATAGTTTTCTAGAGAGATAATACAGTAGTTTCAAATAAAATTATTAACAAATTTTATATTAAATTGAAGTGCGTTATAAAATAGTTCAAACTAGATCTCATTACAAATGATGAATATTAATGTCGAGGAATATAGAAACAATAATTGAACATAAAGCTACGAAAAAAGCTATCTTCTGAATTTGTATCAAACTCATTCTTAAACTATATCTATTGTACTGAATATTAAAAATTTATTGATTTTATTGATACATTCAAACGAAACAAAATAAAGTTTTTTAATATCGAGAAAAAAAAGATCTTAGTTAAATTCTTGAAGAAAAACCAAAATGATCACTCATAGCGGTCATATAAAAAAAAACCCTAATTGCAAGCAATTATCAAATATAATACATCAATTTCCAGTTTCATGTCGAAACTATCCAAAAACAACATGACATTTCTTTTTTTATTATTGATAAAAGTCAGAGATGTTCATAACGACCTGGGGGTAACAGCAACATTCTTTTTCGAGTACATTGAAAAACTGTATAAATTTAATAGAATTTCAAAATTTAAAAATAAAACACTCTGAGATTGAATGCATTTGATAGACCACTAGCAATATCTCTAGTCTAATACAGTCGTACTAGTCAAATTCGAAACATATTTTTTTAAGCTATCAAGGCAACGGTAAGTTTATCTTACAACGTGTTGCGACAGGCTTTCAGCCACAACAGACATCTCTGATAGAAGTATCATCACACTTACGAAAAGAATCTAAACATTCCTTGACATAAAGATCAATAAAATTTTAATTATTGCTAACAATTAAAATATCTCACACTCTATTCATAATCGAAATTTGAATGATTATTATAAATAAATTTTTACCAGGATATAAACAAGGATTTTTTGTTACAGCAACATAACCAAGAACAATTTCTGATTCAAGTTGACTATTTGATGTATGTTGAATAAATACTTCACCATATTGAAGTGTTCGACTTTCATCAATTATACCAAACATAGCTCGACCATACATTTTTGGTATAGCTACATTTGAACGTTGTTTTAAACAACGTAATCTATCACGATAAGCAGCAATTAAAAGTGAACGAAAAAATGGTTCTTGAGATATATCAACTAGATAAATAAATTTTTATATATAGAAAATATAAAATTTATTATTTAATTTCATATCTTACTTCCTGAATTACTTATTTTTTCAAATTCAAAAAATCGTACTTTATCTAATAAACTAATAGCTTCTCGACATTTAAGTAATGCCATTGTTGCACGAAGACGTGCTTCATTTTGTATATGTAAAAAAGCAATATCTTGAACACCAAGTGATGAAAGTAATGTTATAACTTGTCGATTTAATGTTAAATTACATGGTTTTGAATAATCAATTACTTCAAGATCATAATGATCACATTCAAATTTAATTTGTGATCGACGTACTTGAATAACTTCACGTAAACCTAAAAAGAAAAATATTAATTTAATTAAAAAATTTTTTGTTAATATTTTCTACCAAGTTCTGGTGCTTTAACTAAAACACCTTTCATTCCTGCCATTCGTATTTGAAGTGCACATGGTAAATAACCTGTTGTTTGATTAAGATCTAATGCTTCAAAAACTCTTCTCATCATTGGTTCACTAATTTTTCCAATACCATCTGTAAAAACATATCGTCCATCAAATGTTTTTATATCAGGTATTTCTTCAATTTCAGTTGATTTTTGTATTGTAAATGTTTTAATTGAACCCGTAAAACAAAGTGCCATACGTGTAACATATGATGATACAGAATATTCATGACGAAAATCACCCATCCAATTTCGTATTGTTTCAGCTGTATATCCATTATTTGGTTTATAAAACCAAAATGAACGATCACGTAATTGAGAATTTGAACAATGAAGATATTCATAATCTGTTTGAGCTATTGATAAATCTTGTTTAATTAAATCTAATATTCTTTCACGACATTGTTCAACTGTTTCAGCTGACATTGTTACAAGATCTTCATCACGTAATAAAACACGACAAAATGCAAATGATGAACCAAATCTTCCACCACGTAATACACGATTTTCTTTCATTGGACGCATTGGTTGAGGTAAAATTTGTGTTGGAGTTACAATAACACGTGGAACATAACAATAATTTGGTGTTGTACAATCAAATAACCATCGTGCACTAACATCAGAATATTTTATTGCATTATTTGATAATGATATATATATATCCATAAAACGATTATCTTTACATGTTTTCCATAGATCACGTAATGCATGATAAAATAATGAAGAATCATTTGAAATATCAACTAATTTTGATACAAATTCATCAGTTAATTTATCTTTTAAACGATAACCTAAAATTGTTTTTTTTAAATAAAAATTTATTTTGAATTTTAAAAAAAAACAAAAGAAATTAATCTTTGTTTTTCATATACACCGTTGGAAATAATATTATTCCAGGGTGTACTGTCTATAATTTCTAATAGAAGAGATAATGAATTTTATATTAAATGAAAGCTCGTCAAAAATGAGGTTTATGCAAACTTTTTAATAATCAAACTTCAAAAATTTTCAGAAATTTTGATACTTTTTTTGCAGTAGAAAAGTAAGGTGTTAGTAATTCAAAAATGGAATAATGTATTTTTCTTGAAAATTTTACATTGTTCGATAGACTTCGTCGAGCTCTACAAAACTGTATATATGGAAAAATTTTTAAACATAGCTGTTGGATAGGAATTCACCGAAAACTGTCTTTAGTGTTTTTCTTCCATATCAAAAATATGACGTTTTTCAAGATTTTTCAAACAGTTTTTCGGATTTTTTATCATAAAAAGTGACTCAGAAAATTTTTCGTATATACAGCTTTGTATAGCTCGATGAGATCTATCGAATCATGTAAACGTATTCAAGAGAAATACATTATTTCATTTTTGAATTCTTAGCATCTCACTTTTCTACTGCAAAAAAAGTATTAAATTTCTGAAAGTTTTTGTAGTTTGATTATTGAAAAGTCTGCATAACTCTTACGATTTAGTATCAATAAACCCCATTTTTGACGAGCTTTCATTTGATATAAAATTCATTATCTCTTCTATTGGAAATTATAGGCGACACCTCTTGGAATAATATTATTTCCAACCATGTAGATTTTATAATATATAAGTTGAATATCTGAAAATTCAAATATTTCAATAGTTTTTGAGAGATTGCAATAGTTTTATGGGAAAAATCTTGTCGGATTTCTTTGATTAAGTGTATTTTTAATTTCATTTGAAAATATACCTAATCAAAAGAATTAGATCATTATAATCTGTTAGAAAATTTTTGAAATATTTTACTTTTCAAGTTGACTTCTATCCACATTGCCCAGTTATTCAACAAATAATTGACTGCATTCTATTTTAAAATAGATGAACAATAGACTTAATATCTGTTTTGCAAACTCTAGAAGCTATTCTAATGATTGATTCTTTTTTTACATCAATTAATTTTAGGAGATAAAACATAAATATTTTGTTGTATTCTATAAAATATTTTCTTCTGAATAAAATCTTTTTACTTAATAACTATTAAATAAATTTCTTAAACTAACCAAGTGAAATAAGCATATGCCAAGCATAATTACAAAGATAATTTCCAAATTGTAAATTTTCATATGGATTAATATAATCATTTGGTAAATAGATTATTTTAATATTACCATATAAAATTTTAATATTATTTTCAAGTAATTTACTAGCTAAATCATTAATCATTTTACTACTTGTATTTAAAAGTGGTATTCGTACATGTAAAACTGATGATTGTGCAATATGTTTTGTATCAAAACGATGAAATCTTGTTGCACGTGTTCGTTTTCTTGTACTTAAATCATCTAATTCAATTTCTTGTATTGGTTTTAAAACATATAATAATGGAATAAATAAATCAATAAAATCATCTTGATGATTAAGTATTAAATATGATTCAATATGATCATGTGGAATTAATATTGAATAAAGTATTTTATTATAAAGTAAATCATCATTTGTATTTAAATAATCTTGATTTTTAATTGAACGTAAATAAATTGATTGTGGTATTGTACGAAATTCAATTTCAAATTTATCAATATCTGGTAATGTTGATGTATGTGCTATATATGTTCCACAATCAAGAAATGAACCAAGTGTAACTAAATGACATATTGTTGATAATGGTGTATTTTTACGTAAAGATGTTAAATTTAATAAAATATCAGGTGGTGATAATGATGATGATATAATTTGTTTTTGTTTTTGTTGTTTAATTTTTAATTGTTCACGTTGAAGACGACCACGATAACCATAATGAAGACGTTCTTTAGGTGTATAATCAATAATATCATTTTCATTTAATATTATATTTTCATTTGATATATCACATGTTGTTGTAAAATAAATCCATACAGGCATACCTGATTTAAAACGTTTACAAACATCATGTGTTTGTAATGGTTTACGTGTTTTATAATAAATATTATCTAAACCTTTTATATAAAGTGATGTACGTGGATCAGTTTGATGAATTTCTTTTCCTTTATATTCTTTTAATAAAGACATTAATGGACGTAAACCATTATCAATATGAAGACCTTCTTTATGATGAATACTAAGTATAAATTCTGGTTTACGATTATTTGTTATTGTATCAAATTTTGACGAAAATTTTTTTTTTGATGTCTTATTAATATCATCAAATAATTGAAAATTTCGATTAACATAATTTTTACGACGATTTAATGGATATTTTTCAATATGATTAGTAATCATAATTAAAATATTAAATGAAAAAATAATCAAATTTTAATCAAGATTAAAAAATAATTTTGATTCGATGGATTTATTCTATATTTTATTATTTATAGAAATATACGTCGAAAGAAAGACGAACAAATGAAAATTTTGTATCGATTTGTAGTCAGTTAAAAGTAAATTGAACATTAACATGTACGTATTAAATAAATATATATATATATACGTATATATTCGAAAGTAAATAGATGTCGTAAGTACACATTTTTAGGACGAAAATTATTAACGATATTATGTTTACTTTATACATTGATATATATATATCTATTATGACGTATTTAATTTAAATATATATATATGAATAAAGATTTGAAGTGTTTTACAATGTTAGTAATTCTTTTCTATTTATTGACATTATTTTCTTTTTCTTTAAGTACAAATGATTATATAAACCGAATGTCTGTCTGTGAATAAGTAAACAATTCAGTGATATTTTCTAACTTATAGAAAGTAATATTGAATACTAAAGGTTGTCAGTTATGTTATCTCATCTCTGAAAAAAATTCTTTTTTCTAGTACTGCAGTAAATCCTGTATCGGACATTTAGTTCATTATCGATGCATGACACGTACGTAGTAACACACCAGTATAACACCTCGTACGTTATACTAAAAATTTGAAAGCTTAATTCGAAATGAATGTAACATTAGTTTATATATTGGTCAAAATATCATGATGATCCTTTTTTTTATTTATGAATATAAATATTTACCATTCGTATAGATACTATTATTAACAACTGATGAAACTACTTTTTCTAAATTTTAAAAAAATTCAAAAAAAAAAGTGAGAATATTTGAAGAGTACAGATAAAATATTTTTCTCCTAACAATATGTAAGAATATTTTTTTTTCTTACTATTCATGTACGAGAAATATTTATCGTAATTATGCATATCATTATAATATTTGTTATAATTTGCAAGTGTCTAATTATATTTACATATAGTGTATATTCACTAGAGAAATAACAATCTTAAAAATTAATCTGATAAAAAACAGATGTATTATTTTATCTATAAAGAAATTTTTTTAGAATTTTAAAGAATGAATTATGATAAAAAAAATCGATATGGGTTTCTTATTCATAATATTAAATAAAAACGTTGTATTTGTTCTCAAATACTATGGAGAATAGTAGCTACTGTCATATATGAATATAAGATGAAGTATTCGTGACAAAGGATAAAACAAGAGTAAAATCTATTGGGAAAATGATTAATTAAGATCTAAATAACTATATAATAAAAATAGAATTTTGATCATTTTTAATAGATCATCTTTTTTATATAATGAAATATTTGTTAAAAGAAATTAAGATCATCAATACAAATGTTATATTCTAATTTACTATATATTTCATCTTAATTCATATTTAAATAGGAATTTTTTTAGGATATGATTACATGTATTTGACAACATCTATCTTTCGTTATTCAAAATAAAGAAATGATAAATGATTATAGTACATGTAACTAAAATGACTAATTTATTTATGAATAGATATATAGTACTGTGTTATTGTAGTATAATCTATTAATATTAAAATTTATTATCTTTTGAATAAATTCTATTTTATATATATATATATATAGATTGAAACTATGGCTTCTTTTACTTTATTAAATAATTTTTTTTTCAGTGCACACAATATTTATGTCCACAACAACAAAAAATATGTTGAATTTTAAAATGCAATGAAATATTTTGCTTTTGTCATATTTTATTTTGTTCTTTTATAATCGCCAATTTCGTTTATCAGGATGAAGATCAGAATCTTCACTATCATCATGTTTGGAATCAAAAATATGGTCATTTGATGTATCACGAAAAACGAATCGACCACGTTTTGCTAAAAGTTGAAAATGAGGAGCTGAAAGCCATGGAACATTTGATAATTTTCTTGCTCGTGGATACCAATGATCATCAGCAGCAACGACTGATGATGAAACCATAAATAAGAAAATAGTAATTGTGCATATAACGAAAACAACACGTGAATGCATGGTACTCTTTTTTTTTCTTTAAAATGTATTATACGTAAAGATGAACAAATGTACGGAACTCCGATCTGAAATGAATAAATTAAA
Organism: Macrotrachela quadricornifera; assembly: GCA_022393335.1. Taxonomy (NCBI): domain Eukaryota; kingdom Metazoa; phylum Rotifera; class Eurotatoria; order Philodinida; family Philodinidae; genus Macrotrachela; species Macrotrachela quadricornifera. The sequence goes on along the minus strand of JAJEKB010021248.1, from coordinate 47,362 downwards.
GGGACAAGAAAAGAAAAAAGAAGGAAAAATAATCAAGCAACATGTTCTATATATTTCTAATGATGTTGTTCTTCTGTATAGATGATTATATATGCTAGGCATATGATCCCCTAGTGTATGAACAACAATTGTAATGAAGTAGAAAATAACACTTAAAAAAAGTATTCAATAGAAAATAAAACAAATGTGTTTAAATTTAATCTAATCGATGTGTTAATAAAACAAAATACTTTTTCTCGTTTTTTTTTTTGTTGATACTATTCTCATATATAACTAAATGAGGAATAATGAAATGTATTTAATTAAATTCATCTATGAAAATATTTCCGCACTTTATAAAAAAAAGATTATTCGATGTAATATTAATTAATAAATAAAAAACTTCTATGGAAAGTAGTACTCTATCAAAATTAAGTAGACTGTTTTTATATTTATCTACGCAGTTTGTTTTTATTGAATACTTCATATAGATTCTGTTTTTATCCAGATGAATGTCATTTTATTTTTGAGATACTTTAAAACTCACTTTTTCGTGACTCTTATCGAGATCCTAGGTATGACAATAATATATTCTGACGGAATAAAATATCTTAATCTTATATAAAACAATTATAGATAATAAAAATAATTCTTGGTGCTTTCTAGATTAATCTTTTATCTTACCTAGTTATTTAACACAATCTATAAAATGTGTTGAGAATAAAAAGCATTTTCTTTTTATTCTCATCTACTAATTATATATTAGTTAGAATGACTATGAATTATAATAAAATATATCTTTCTTTGTTAATTCATTCTTCGTATATTTTTTTTCTACATTTTTTTTCTCTTTCTCTCTTATTTTTTATCTTATTGAAGTATGATGAGAAAAGTACAATGTATGTGTGGGTAGTATATATGTTTTCAGACGGAAATTATAATTTAGATAAACCATTATTATCAATTAATTTATCAATGAAATTGATTATGAACAATAGACGTTAAATAAAGCATTTTTTTTAACCTTGATTTCCTGAATATTTTGCACCTGCTAATAATTACAATCGATTATATAGACAACAAAATTTTGTATTATAAATAGTTTCTTTTTTTTCTTTTTTTAATTAATATATTTGAGATAGATTTTTACATTTGATTAATCTTCCAGTAAAAAAATTCAAGTTCAATATCTTTGTTCAAGTTTCTGTTTTTTTTAATTATTTAAAAAAAAAAAGATATTTTATTTAAATTCTTGGATGCATAAAAATATAAAAATACTTTTCAAATTAAATTCTTTTTTTGTTAATTTAATGCAGAATTAAGTGAAGAAAAATATAAAGTCAAAATTTATTGATTTTCTTGAGCATATTTGCTCATTAAAGTACGAATTTCAGTAGCATGATTAGCATCATCAGGTCCATTTTGACGTAATTCAGCTCGAATTCTTTCTAATATTAAACCATTCCAATGATTCCAAAATTGTGTTGAACCTCGAAAACGAATTTTTCCATTACCAGAATTTAAAAGTGCAGTTTTTAAATCTTCATTTTGTTGAAATTTAGCTAAATTTCCATTATACATTTCATCAACTTTAACAGCTTCCCAATCAGGACGAATTTTAACATTTTGTCCAGCTGACCATGCTGAACAACCTGAACCTGATTTTAAAATCATATCATGATCAACTTTATTTGTTGTTTTAGCACATTGAAAATAATTTTCTGCTGATGAATATGTTACTTCATTAATAACAAATTTACATGGAAGAAAATTATCTGTTTCAGGATGACTTTTTCCATCAATATCAGCTGGTCCTCCCATCTAAAATAACACAAATAACAAAATGAATAAATCAATTAAAAAAGTCCTATTTTAGTTTTTTCTTTAAAAAAACGTTTATATAAAGATTTTTGTTCACATAATAAATGACAAAGTTCAATTTTTAATTGATTTAAATCAATTAAACGTTGTTGTTTTATATTTTGATAATTCCAATCAATAAGGATATATTTTAAACGTTTTAAATTAAGTATATTTTCATTAAATATATCATCAATACGTTTAGGTGTTCCAATAATAATATTAAATAATGTTGTTGATTTTTTTAAATATTCAATTTGTTCCGAAAGTTTTTTATGTTTAGCAAATAAATAATTAAATGTAAATATTTTTGATGATGATGATGATGAATTTTTTAAAATTTTTCCTAATTCAATACAACGTAATGCTGATTGTGCAATAATAATAATTAATGGTGCTGATGAAAGATCAGATTGTTTTGACCATTTATTTATTGGTATTAATTCATTTAAATAATCATCTAATGAAAGTGTTGATATTGAAGGTAATGGAGCTGATAATGATGAATTAAAAATTGAAAGAATTTCATCAAGTTCATATTGACTTTTAGATTTTTTATAATGAATACGAATTGTTGTTGTTAAATCAGAATAAGTTCCTATAGGTCGTTTATGTATAGAATGTTTTTGTTTAGATTTTTTTGTTTTAATTTTTGTATCTACTGTATCAGTATTTTCAGGTTGAATTTCTTCTTGAAAATAATAATCATCATCATTTAAATCATCAGCCATCTATATCAAATAGAAATTTTAATTATTAAATTTAATATATGACCTTTTATTTGGTATCGTGTTTTAGAGGAAAAATTTAAAAAACAGGAAATATTTGATCTTTTTTTTTTTCTTAAATTTTTTATTTATTTGAAAGAATTTGTCAGAATATAAGATATGATGGAGTCTTCTTTATAAATTAAATTTTACTTTGAAGATTTTTAAGGGCATTTCTATAAATAGATTTTTATATTATTTTGTTTTTTTTTTTGGAGAGATTTTTGAGACATTCAATTTCTCATCGTTTTTCTTCAGATAAAAGTTAAGAATTTTTTAATAAAGACTTTATCATGCTTTGCTTCTTGATTTGCACTTTAAAATAAAAATATATAGAACAAGGATTCTTACAGACTTTTTCTGTCCCTGCCTTACTCAAATATCAAGGTATAGGGTTGTGAATTTTTCCATAGATTCGTCACTGTACCTCCAGTATATTCCCAAAAATTTCAATGTATTTGTGTGAATGGATTGCTCTAATTGAGGATACGATGAAGATGAACGGCCAAGAAATATAAACAAAGGTGAAGCTGACCAACGGTACGATAGCGTCATAAAAAGAAACTGATGCAAGGAGAATTTAGTTATTTAAAATCTCTTCTATTCTAGACATTACTATGTGCGTTTTACGTTTAAATTAAAAATAAAAATATATATAGAAAAAAAACAGAACTATTTTAAATTATAAAACGCACGTAATGTCGACTATCTCATAAAGAATTACACTATGAATATTATTGAAGACTTTCCTCTGTTATTCTTATTCTGTTCCGACTCATCTAGATATAAATTCGGTGAATTTGATAGGTAATGATACTTAAAAATAAATACAAGAAAATGATCATTAAACCATTTTTGCTTCTAATGAAGCATGTGAAATCTGATACTGTCTTACCAATGTACCTATTTGTTTCTTAACAATTTATTTTCGAATTTTAAGCCTTCGGAAGAATTTTTACTGAAGTATCTTTCAGCAAGTATTGTCCCATTGTGTTTACAGATCGTATCTAGTCATTTTAATTATACAATGACTGCGATCATATAATAACAAACGCAATAAATATCTTTGTAATACATTAATATCAAATAGCTTACGTTTAATTGTAATAATAATTATAATTGAATATAACAAATCTGAAACAACAAAAATATTCATTAAACTATGATTAACAACAATTATTGACAAATGAAGCGTTAAAAAAAAGCACAACAATGAATATATGTATATGTTTGTGTCGTCAAATATCTCGATAATACTCGATGTATACAGTTAAATGAAATATCTCGATAAGGACAACATTGAGATAATACTGTTTGAAAAGAAACAAAAAAAACAGAATAATAATTGTGCGAGAATAAATTTTATTATATAAATATATTCTATTTTAATTCTTAATCTGTAAGTAAATCATTCTCATCACCAGTACCAACAACAATTGGTTCAGAATTTAGATCATTTGTTCCACAGTTTCCTTGTTGTATTGGTTCGCGAATTGAACTTCGACGAACTTTTGTTATACTTGGTGGAATACTAAATTCTTCAATACATGCATTTAAAATTGATGGAATATAATGCTAAAAAAAAATTATTTTAAATAAAAAATATTTTATTTTTATTAGTAATAATTACAGATGTTGCTCGTTGTTTTGTTTCATGACCTTCCCTTTCTTCTACTTCACCTAAATTATCTGATTTTTGACGATTTCCAGCTGTCTATAATTTAAAAAAAAAAACAATTTTCGAGAATAAAAAATAAATAAAATATACAAATCCCATAAGCAAGAAAATAAGCTGCAAAATATTGAAAAAAAAAATGAATAATTCTTTAATTGTTCTTAATATAGTAAAACACAAAATTCATCCTCTATTAATAATTTTCAATTACATATTTTATTACGTGATTTTCATGAGTCTAACAAATAATTATCAGTCATATTCTATTCTTAAACGTGATAGTATTATGATATGAATAATATACAGAATGCAAATGATTATGAAAGAGGTAACGTTGAAAAAACTTGAAAGGTATGTACAATAATTTATTGTCAACAGATTAGCTAAAGATTATTGTAAAACAGCAGCTGGAAAAAATCACAGACAGTCATGAAAGATAAAAAGAATCGATTTCGTAATGAATACCTTCATAGGGCATGGCAAAACCAAAAGAAAAAGAAATTAAACAGAAAAAAAAACAGTAAAAAGTGTCATATCAAACATTTACTCAGGAGTGGATCCAGAAAGTTGTCGGAAAGGATGCGAGAACCTTTTCTCAAATTTATATGAAGTGCAAAAACTATCATTTGTTCTAGGAAAATATGGAAATTTTTCGTTTAAGGGGGATGTAGCTGCACCACCTCTTATAATAGTCCTGTTTCACTTTCTCACATAGAAGTATTGTTCCTCCTTTTTCGTTTGCTCTAATAAAAGTAAAATAGTTTTATTTAATAGAGGATGAACCTTTAAATAATTAAGAAACAATTAAAGAGAATTTTTTCCTATCCCATATCCCTTTAAAAAGAAACTAATAAATTGCAAAATTGATGTGATAAATTTTATCGACTTCTTACAGTGTTAAATATATTCTTTAATAATTTGTATCTAATAGTATGTGGTAGAAAATAAGTGCTGACCTCAGATAACACTGCTGTTGTCAATGAATATTTCCGTGAACCCCATCGACCACAACAATCGAAACATGAAAAACCCAAATAAATACCACCTAAATTAATTTTTTTTTTTCTTTTATTTAATCTTTAATTAAACACTTACCAGTTAAAATAAAACTACCTAATAATGTCATTGTTAGATATGTTAATTTTTCTAAAAAGAAAAAAATTAAAAAATAATAAAATAATATTTATTTATTTGTAAATTACAAACCAGAACGAACAAGTACAAAAAAAAGTAATGTCAATTGTTGAATAATTAATGCTATGATTATAAAATTTCCTGCTAAACGATGAACACTTTTATCTGCTATTTCTGTATCATAAACAAATACTAAATTATATTTATCAACTGCACGTTTAATAAGCATATAAATTAAACCTATATATAGATATATTCAAAATGAATAATTTAAATAAATAAATATATGTAAAATATTTTTACCAATTGGTGTAATTAATGGACAAGCAATAGCATAAGCAATAATAACACAAAATACAGCTGATGTCCATGCATATTGTACACCAAAACGAAATGGAAATTGAAGAGCCTAAAATTTCTATTTATTTATTTATTTATTTAAAAAGAAATTTAATTCTTACGTGTCGAATAACACGTCTTTCAGCTGTTGATTTAGCTGTTGCAATAATATAAATATAAAAAACAAGATCAGCTAAACGTAATAATTCAATAGCAGCACCAATAAATGCTGATGTTATTATATAATTTACAAAAAATGCACCATTATCTGGTAAAAACACACACCTTTTTTAATTAATAAATATTTAATATAAATTTTATTAAAGAAAAAAAATCTCTTTTTTTTTTTGTTCTAACTTACATCCAACGAATTCTACTATTATGCGTAATACCTTCATCATTTTCAAAAACCCAACGAAGAAAACTTTCAATACTTGTTAAACCTAATGATGGTAATATAAGTATCATCATTGAAAGAAAAACAAATAATTTAATCATCATTGATTTATCTAATGCAGATTTTTTCCATTGTTTTTCAAGTAATGATGTTACACTAACAAGTGATGGCATAGCAGCAGCAAATATACGTAATAATAATACAGGCATTATAGATGTTAATACAACAGGAAATTGTATTTGTTTTGTTACTTTTTTTAATGGATCAATTGAACGATATTTATTTGCTAATTTATCAATTGTACTCATTACAATTGATGGAGTTGTTAAAAATATCATAAAAAATACAAGAATCTATAAATATATTAAAATAAATAAAAAAAAATTTTTCTTTTTTTTTTTGTACAAAACATACAATATTAACAACGATAACACGAAACCAATGACTAGCTTCAGTCATTGGAATATTTCTCCTATAAAAAAATATGATTTTTTTTTATTATATATAAAAAGATTTTTTTACCAAATAATATTTTTTGGACTTGGTGCAAAATGAACAGACCATTCATGAATACCAAGTGATTTACTTATTAATGTTTTTGGTCGACTATCAGGTACAAAACAAGTTGGACGAAAATCTCGATGAACTCTATAATAAATAATAAAATAAAATTTTTTTTTCAGATATTAAATATTGATTAACTGAATTTCTATAATATAAGATATTTGAGATGTTTACTCGATTTTGATTTTTCTTTTATCTCTACCAGAGTGAACCTTTCTTTTTATTATAAAACTTTGACAATACCTTTTTCTTAAAAAATAAGAAGTGTGATCATTAGTTTCGAAATCAATCAACATGATGTTTTGAAAAATTCTCAATGTCTCATATGAAATAATAGAAAGCTATGCTGTTATTACTGTAACGGTATAGACTGCAGAACTTAACCTCTATTTAACATGTTTATGATCTTGATGCTTGTTAACATCAAGTCACTTGTTATTCTAATAACAAAAAATCTATTTGTAATGATTATTTAAAATAAAACTCTACCGATGTGCTTCTTCTGGTGTTGAAAATGTTATAAAAGCTAATCCACATTTTTTATCTCTAACATGTAAATATTCATCTTCTACACGTTGTTGATATGCATTACATAATTTTTCATAATAATCAATTGCATCAATCTATATCATTAAATAATAATCAAATAAACAAAAACAAAATTCTAATAAATAACCTCTTTTGCACAGCACTATAAAAAGAAAATTTTATTTAAAATTTTAATATTAATATAACTTACACCACACATTTGTCCACATTTATTATTATAAACAACAGGTCGTTTATTACTTTCTTCAAGCATTTTTTTACTCTGTTGTAAAATTCGACGATAAAGTTCACTAAATACCAACAAAAAAAAAAAAAAAAACATTATTAAAATATTCTAAAATCCTAACAAACCGTCGTTTATAAACATGTTGTAAATTAGCTATATGATAAGCTAATGTTAAATGTGTTATATGAAATGCTGGATATGCTTCTCTAAAAATAAAAACAAATATTATTTAATTAATTTCTCTCTTTTTTTTTTCTTTAAACTAACCGAAAACAATCATTTATTTTTTCTTCATCACATGCATCCTGTGGAATACCTCGGACCATTATTGTTCGAGTTGCCTATTAAAAAAAAATTCTTATTCAATATATTAATTTAAAAAAAAATTATAATACAACAAAAAATTCTTCTGTAACAACATAAAAACTCTACTTTTTCTTTCGATACTTCATCTTCATACTAATAATTAATAAGTAATATAAAAAAAATTCTTTTATCTTTCTACATACCATATCTTCTGTTGCATAATATCGTGTAGCATTTGTATATAAATAAGCAATAATAATACCAATTAATACAAATAATATTGATGCACATGCATGAACCCAAAGTAATGATGAACTTAAAATTAAAAAAAAAATTATTTTATTAATGAATGAAAAAACTAAATTTACTTTGGAGGTAAATTTGCAATAGTTGATTGAGCAAATTTTTGTTCAACTGTCCCTAAAAAAATTTAATTTATTATTTAATATTTAAATATTTATTATTTTAACCTTGTGTTCCTTGAAAATTAACTGGTAATATAATCGCTAATGAAAAAATTGTTATAATAAGTAAATATATAATTAAATAAGTATGAAATAATAGATAATAATATGCATCAGGTGAACAACTTCTATAAACATCCCAATCACTAAATTAAACGATTATTATAATGATAAAATTTTTATTTTATAAACAAAACGAAGAACATCTAGTTTAATAAATACCTAATTTTAAATAAATCTCGAAGCCATGACCAACGTGTCTAAATGAAAAATATTTATTCAAATAATTATATTTTATAAAAATATTTTTGTAAGAAAATAGTAAGTGCATCACATCATAGGCAATATTAACAAGAAGATTAAAATATTAGTCTTAAATACATTATTTATTACCACAAAATATCGATGACAACAGGATTCATTGGCCTGTAAAAAATGAAAATATGCAAAATGAAGAGTAGCATAAATTTCTATGCACATGTCTGGAAAAGCAAGAGCATTATTTTCTACAGGCAATTTTATATCTAACCTACATTTTTAACTGAACGTCGTGATGATTTATTTTGACCATAGAGAAGAGCTGATATTCTTCAACAAAGAAAAAAACAATATTTTTTTTTTTAAAAATTAAGAAGAATAATTTCTTTACTCTGTTCCATCATCCATATTTTTTGAATCAGAAAAACGACGTCTTAAATATACAAAGAGTATTAAAAGTATCTAAATTTTCATAAAAATTATTCATTGATTTTTTTCATTTGAAAATATCATATATCATACTATTGATACAACTAGATTAACTAGAATATTCTCTGGAATTCCTTCATATGATCGTATAAGACCAAAACCAGTAGTATTTAATCGACCATAATAAGAACATTCATCTCTAGTAATACTTGGTGATTTATCAGCAATTAATGATGATATACGAATTGGTGTTGTCATTTTAATATTTATTTGTTCGAATTGTTTAATTCGATTTAATTTAATAATTAAAAAAGAATTTTTATTTTCATTAGAAAATGTATTTTAGATATTATATTAAGAATTAAATGAAAAGCATCTAGAAATAATAATTAATAAAACTTTTCTTTTAGAAACAAAAAGACTAATGATATATCAATCAACCATTTTAGTTTTTTTAATAAATATTCATTATTGGTTAAAATTTCTCTCATCATGAGAAATTATACATACCAACCATTAGAACTCAACAAGCTAGTGACATCTTCGCTATCATAATATCGTTATAATGTTAAATTGAAAAATTTTTTTTAAATATCAATACAAGAAATTTAAATTGTTTTATGTAATATCTTAAAATATTATATCAAAGGTAAAATAGAGAATAGCAAACTCTTTATGAACTAGTATTAAAATTTCACATGCCTACAATGAGCGTTAAAAATCGTTTTAATTCACGTATTAAAGATAGATTTGAAAAAAAAAGATGAAAACTAAAGACATACAAGCAGCGGTAAAAATTAAATGCGTAACCCGTAATAAATGATTGCATTTTACTTTTCATATTTTAATCTGTATATACGTTTTATTCAAAAAGCAAAATATACCACATGATGCAGTGTGAAAAGCTCTACAATTTACACAGAACAGTTTATTTTATTTGTGTACTTTTTATGTTTAAAAAAACTTCAAATTCTGTGCGATCGGTTTTTCGCAATGGCAAAAATTGGTCGTACAGAGTTTTACTCTTTTTTGAAAAGAAAAAAGTATAAAATCAAAATAAACTTTAGTTTCTAAATTGTAGAGCTTTTCACGCTGCAACTTGTGGTATATTTTGCTTTTTTAATAAAACGTCTATGGCGATGAAAATGTTACAAGTAAAGTGTAGTCATTTATTACGGATTACATATTTAATTTTTACAGCTGCTTGCATATCTTTAGTTTTTAAGCTTTGTCATATAAGATTTTATAGAGAATTTCAAGCGCTATCTTTTGATAAAAAAAGTGTTTTATTAGAGGAGAAATTTGAAAAATACAAATAGGGTAATTTATTCTGGGACATCCGATATTTATGTATATACACCTGTTGAATTTGAATAGAACTCTTGAATATAAAATGCAATAAGAAAAATAGACAAAAACTGTAAGAACAAAACCCTTTTGACTTCTTCTATACTTAAAATGAAAAGAAAATACATGATAGTACTATCTTTAATCATATTTAACGAGATAAAAACGTTCGGAAAGTCTTTCATATTTTACATATATCTCCACTTAAAAAAACGATAACATGTTAATTTTGTTTTCAAAAGATGCGCCATCGAAAACTCTATGAAAGTCGTATAAAGAAATTCATACTGCATAACAAAAAATCTTCCAAACATTTAATTGAATTAAATTAATCTTAATTAATGTTAATATATCCTATGTGATATAAATCGAATAAAAACCGACAGTTAACCGATGCTGGTATGTGCAACTAGCCAATACCGTTTACCTCTATTTTTTTGAATGTTTGTATAGCAAAATTTATCAAATATTTTTAGGTTCATATGATTTTTATTTCATCCGAAATAAAAATAATAAGTATTAAAAGAATGAATATGAAAGAGTATAGAATTAAAAAAATAATTTAATAAATTTGCAAACAATTAATATAAGAATTGAATATTAAAAAATTAAGTATAAAAAGAACGAATACTTACTTGCACATTATCGTCGTTAAAATATATTCGTGTCTTTCAGCAAGTAAAAAAACAAAATAAATAATACAGTGCATGAGCACATGTACCTGTGTATATATATGTACCTTTTTTTTCCCGTTTTGTATAGCCATTCTCTTTCTATTATATATAGTCTATCGAAATATTATCGGTGAACCGAGGTTTACCGCTGGTTCCTTCCGATTAACCGCGATTAGCCACCAGTTTTTTCGGTTCGATCGGGTTACCGTTAAAAGTGATCCGGTATTCGTGACATGGGGATTAATCAAAACAAAAAAGTGGAAGCAGATTTTTGACGCACATTGTAGATGAAAATATTATGAAACATTATTTGTGTATCATTTATAGTTTTCGAGATAATAATTATTTTAAGAGTCGGTTTAATAACTGATTGAAGTATTTTATCGAATACTTTAAAAACATGTTTGAATACTCTTCGATATTCACTAGGGGTCTGACTGAATTAAACACTTTAAAAAATGCATCATATGAAATTAAACTCACTAGGAAACTATCCCAAGTGTTAACTGCGGATCCAGTGTGGAGTTATCCCAGTCGATAGTGCTCGACGAGCTGACTACAGTGGTGGTAAAATTTTTTCCCTATACTACCTTCTTATACAGTTTTAACATCGAATTAACTCTGTGGAACATTACTTGTAGGTATATTTTTCTTCACTATTGAAAGGGTACAACGTGACTTTTTCTGGGTCGATCTAGAGATTTGGAGGGATCCTTTTTCATATGGTCCGAACAAGGCCATGTTTTGTCTTTACAATAGCGGACAAAACCTTTTCTGACATTTGATTTGGGCCAAGCGATCTTTACTATTATAAGAGCAAAATATGGTCTTGTTCGAGCCATATGAAAGAGCTTCCTTCCAAATCCCCAGATCGGCCCTGTTACAGAGAGCCTTCTCTGTACAATTGATCAGATGAGAATAAAACTTTTTGATAGACATATTCATTTTATTGAAAAAAAGAACATTCCTTTTTATAGTACAATAGAATAGATGATCGCGCAGTAGAAAAAAGAAAATACACAAAGAATTTTTAATACAAGACAAAGACAAGCAGGAGAGCAGTGCGTGCTTTTCTCCTGCTTATGTAATTTAAACAAAGACAAGAAGGAGAATAATGGGTACATCTCCTTCTTGAAATTAGGTTAGTGCTAAAGAAAAAGATGACTTCATGTATCTTTTTCTTGATTGCACAAAACAAAGAAAAAAATCGATAAGAATGTGCGAATTTAATAATTTTCACAGTCAAAAAAAAGAAAGAAGAAAAAGATTGACCTAGATAAACAATATCGAATGAAGAGAAGAGACAAGGACGTACGCATATATTTACACGCACATACACACAATCACACACCCACTAGTTGATACAGAAAGAGAATAATTATAAGGATTATTAGAGCGCTCTCTAACTGGCCCGAACAGAGCCATGTTTTATCTTTTCAATACTGAAGTAAAATATACCTACAAGTAATGTTCGATAGCGTTAATGCGATGTTAAAACTATATAAGAAGGTAGTATGGAGAAAAAATTTTATCATCACTGTAACCGGCTTGTCGAGCTCTATTGACTGGGATAATTTCGGATTGGATCTACGATTAACGCTTGGAATAGTTCCCTCGTGAGTATATTTATTACTCGATTTAAATGATGTTCGAAGAATCCTGTGTAAATTGATTAACTCATTTTTTTTAATAAAAGTATATAATATATATCAGTGTCCAATATGGGTCAAGTTTAAGGTGATCTGACCCGACCTGATCCGAGATTAAAGATAATTTTTAGGTAATGAAAGCAAAATTTTTCCAGAGATTAAGGGTCTTTTCATAGTGTTAGTGCGAGGTCTTGCAATACTCAAAGTGATGAATTCTCAACCTCAAGATTTAGAATTGTTGTTTATCTCGTGTAAAATTCGGGATCAGTATGTTTTTTTGTGATTTGACTTAGGTGCACTTGGATCCGACTCGTGTCGGGCAATGATAGGTAATAAGAAATTTTTCATATGTAAAAATCTATCACATTCAATATAATAGATGATTAAAATAATTTATATACTTTTAACTTTTTTATTTGTTATTTATTGATAATTTAGGAATCATTTTTTATTGAACATAAATTAAGGTTAATCATTGACTCATTCGAAAGATGAACTGTAAAAGTCGAAATTTTTTTAAGTTTGATATACATTGTTGTAAATAGATTTTTTATACATCGTTCTGTTCGGCATATAACTTGATTTGAATATTGTAAATAAATACGAATAATCAAATTGGATTCAGATAAATTATGTAGGTCATCACATTTAATAACATATTGCGAATGATTACCTTCATTAATTACTTTTTCTTTTTTCATAGACGACATCGTCACACCATCACGTGTTAAAGGATAAATTCTTTTGTCATACTAAAATATAATTTATCGTATTAATTATAATAGTAAAAAAAAATCAATACTTCTTCAAAAATAGATCTCATATCATCAGCAGTTGTAATCTTTGCACTAGAATTAATATCATGAATGAGATAAGTAATGTTAAATTCTATTTCAAATGGATCTATTAACAAAAATTTAGATAAAATAAATGATAAATTTGCAAAATATCTGACTTACAATTAATAGATGTGGTCGATGTATTTGGGTTTTGAAATATTAAATAAATAGAAATTAGAGGAACGATCAATATTGATAAACAAACATATATAATAAGGTTAACAGATCCTATTAAACAGTAATTTATGAACGATCTTAATATAAAATAATTAATGAATACATAATATATAAAATATTTCAAACATACCGTCTATGATTCATTAATAAACCGATAAGATACATGTTCTTAACGGTAGTTGTCTTAAGGCAGGTAATATGCAAACGCTTATTAACGGGAGAAAAATATGAAAGTAAACACAAGTATTTAACTATAAAATATATACAGGTTGATGTCTGCAGACAAATAAACATATTAATTAAACATTAAGCCAACCATGACGGAAGTCGAATAAACATAAATAGGTAAATAAATACAGCTAAAAGTCTTTTGTTAAACTTAAGACCATTGAAATTTGGTATCAATTTATAAATATTACAATCTACAATTTAAAAATGTTGTTTATTATAGTTCTACATCTCTTCATTACTTATTTAATTCCTATTACATTATCTTCCAATTATACACCTTTCATTCACCTTTGGATATGACGTTGTTTTATTTTTAACCATTAGGAAAACTGAAAAACTATACTTTCAATATGATACGTTGGTTACATGCATCGTAAACAATTGGTCATAATTGGATAGATGGCTAATAAAAAATTGAATGAAATTATTTGAATAGGAAGACATCACCTTAATGTTTTTCGTTCTAAGCCGTATAGAAAATGACTCAGTATAGTTTCAGTTCAATGAAGCAAATCAAGAAAGACTACTGTATGCTCGAAAAATATTAATATATTTCATTAGTTTACTAAATGAATTGTTTATGCTTGTAGTGATTTACATGTTCCGAGATGAAATTAAAATAAAACTTTGCTATTGTTTATACAAAGAATATGTCTTGAATGATGGAGCAATTGCTGTCAATGTATTTCCATGATTTTGATTCAAATACCCATCTTAAGAGTGAGCATTACTTGTATTCCTATAATAATAATATGTAGAAAACGAAATTTCGATATATGGTAGATCTAGAAGACTAGTGCATGCATTATGAATATCATTCTCTACCGATATGAAAATATCTGAGAAAAGAATAGTATTTGAGAGAATCACAATTTATATTATGACTTTTAAGGAAAACTATCGATTGTACAGCAGAATTAATCGGCTATATTAATGATCGAATCTTCAATAATACGTCGCAAATCGTTGAAGAAATTAATAATGCAAATATTCTTTTCTTCATTTTCAGTTACTGTATGAGTTCATATTTTCTGAATTCTAGAAATCCGAAATGCTATTATTAAAGAAAAAATAGAAAAGTCGTTGGTCTTGAAATTGTTTATTTCTCCTTGATTATTATCAAACATCTCAAAAATAACATTCAATCGTGAGTTTTCACTTTGCAATGACTATCAAACGAGCATTATAGTAAATAGATATTATCTGGCCTTTCCATTCAATTTCTTTTGACATTTTTTGTTTAGTTGTACCATTACTTTTCACTTCATTTGCTTTGTTAAGTTTTTTATATGCCTTGAAATATTGGTTTGTCCTCTGATATTTTCCTCTATCTTGTATTAACATTATCATTTTTCGACATACAATTTTAAAATTGTCATTGATTACTTTTATCTCTCATACAAAGATTTATCATATGTCAATACAGTATATCTTTATCATTATAACGAATATTTAAACGATATCTTGTTGAATATAAAATACTTAAAAATCAAAATTTGATTATATGCATAATATATACTAGATGATATTTATATGTAACCTTCACAAGTAATGTAAAAACTATTTTACAGAAGATTATCATATAACAACCTATCGTATTACATAAAAATACATGATATATATTTTTTTACAAATCACAAAAACCTCACGAGCATAAATAATCCTTTATTTATGTTTCTATAATTGATGTAGCCTTGAGCTAGAATTTTGTTGTTTTTTTTTCTAGAAAAGAAAAAAAAGAAAGAAAATCTTTTTATAAATATACATTCATAATATTGAAATTTTTCTTATATTTATTTTTAAGTATATAATCAAGGTAAAATAAAAACATTTTGTTTTGAGTACCTTTTAATTTTATAAAATGTTAATTCACAATAATAATATTTGAAAATTCAATTATTAGGCTATCGAAAAAATTATACATACAACCTTGTCACAAATGAAAATTTATTATATACATTTTTTTTTCGTCAGGTTATGTGTCCTATTCTGTTTTAAATTTGATGTAGGATTATTGTAGTAACATTCCCTCTCTCTCAGTTGGCATCAGAATGAAAGAAGAAAAAGAATGAAAGAAAGAAAAAAAGAAAAATTCTTACCTGCATTTAAGACATTAAACTACAGACGGTAAAAGAAAGATGAAGGGAAGAATACTGAATGCGTAAAATGGCGAAGAGAAAAAGAGGCACAAAATAAAGTGAAGACAGATTTGTATATATGTATGTGACTCAGAACTAGGCAGGCGACGAGTTAAAGGCAAATAAAAAAAAAGAACGTTTGTTCCTGATCATAGTGCACCATAATAAAAATGTATTCAATTTCGGTCACCATTATATTGCTCAAATAAGTCAAATTGAAACATTTGTTTTCTTTTTTCGTTTTTAATTGAAATATTTTATGGCTAGTAACGAATTATATCCTCAAATAGCTTATCCTATTCGTGTTATTTTACCTGTAGTTTATACATTAATAACTATATTTGCTATTATTGGTAATATATTAAATTTTTATTCATTATGTGTTAGTACGGATCGATATGGTCGAAAAAGTATTCATGTACTTATATGGAATTTAACTATTGAAGGAACAATATGGACATTAATATTTTATATTGTTAAAATGGTATCTTATGCTGATTTAGGTGAACATTTTGCTTTAAATAATGGTAAATGGTTAAATGATTCATGGTGTAAATCCGAAATGTATATATTACGTATAATGGATTTTCTTCTTGCTTATACAATTGTATTTTTATGTTTTGATCGTTGTGTTAAAAAACGAAAATTTTGTTATGGTATACGTCGATTTTTAACTGGTATTTGTATATTAATATCACTTTGGCTTGCTGTTTGTTATGGTTTAATACCAATATTATTTTTTAATCAATATTTAAAATCATTTAATTATGGTTCATATGAATGTATTACAAATGAAACACAAATAAATGAATTAAATTGGTTAGATTTACAAAAAATTCAAATACCTATTAAAACAATTTATTTACTTGATTTTATATTTGGAAATGCATTACCAATATTTTTAATGATTTTATTATTAATTATACGAGTGTTTATATATCGAAAATCAAATAATAAAAATAAATATAATATTGATATTAATGAATTAGATATAAATACATATAAAGAATTTAATTTAAAAAATTATGATGATGAACATCCAAATTTAACTAAAATGGTTTGTTTAAAGAATTTTATTTTAAATATAAAATATCCAAAAGCTATAGAATAATTGATAAGTTATATAAATCAATATGATTTCTATGCATGAATAGAATTTAATTAAATTTTATATAAGATTTGTTTTTTTGCTTGATTAAATCTTCATCTCTTTGAAGAAAAAAACTCATATGTATCTTATATTTTAGGTTGTTTTATATGTTATTATCTTTATATTTTGTCAATTACCATATTATATTTATCGTTTAATTCGTATATATCATCCATCAATTGAATTAAATTTATTTTCATTAAATATTTTATATGCTATTGATATACCATTAATTATTTTACGTTTAATTAATCGTGCGATAAATCCTTGGCTTTCATTTTTTTTAATGCGTTCAATACGAGATTCATCTCGTCAAATTTGTTCATCATTTTGGTGTTGTGGATGTTTTCCTTGTTGTCCAAATCGTTGGTCATGTTTACATGATTGTTCATTATGTATTCGAAATGAATGGTATGATTTAATAGCTAATAGACAAATGATTCGAGAAATTCGTCCAACAGGTAATACAATGAAAAAAGAATTTATTGATTCAACTGGAAAACGTATACGACAAACATATGAAGAATATATTAGATATTATCATCGACCACGTACACATTTTAGTGATGCGAATCCAGCATTATTACTTGCTGGAAGAAATACACCTGCAGGACATGAAAATTTAGGTTATTTAACTAATAATAATATAAAGATACAAAATTCGCAATTTATAGAACCAAGTACTGAATTATAATTATTATTATTGTAGTTTAGCTCGTATAAAACATTTTCCCTTGTAGATTAAAACTGAATATCTTTACAATAAAAGTATTCACTTATATTTCTTTTTTTTTTTCATACGAATATTTAAGAAATATATATATATATATATACAAAAGAGAGAAAAGAATATCATTGCAATTTAAAAACAAAACCAACTCTCACTGTAAATATTCTTATGAAAAATTTCTTTGTCGTCTAAAATAAAGTGCAATATCGGATATATTTGGACGTTTAGTTCCATCAATATGCCAACATTCACATAATAAATCATAAATTTCTTTTGGACAATTCGTTGGTTGAGATAAACGAAATATACATTCATTTGGATTTTCTATTTTATAAGATGATTGTCGTAAAATAATATATTGATAAAATTCTTCATTTGATAATGATGCATGTGGTATGCATGAACATCGAGACCATATTTCCCATAATGTTACAGCAAATGAATAAATATCTGATTTTATTGTTGGATTATGCTAAAAAATTAATATAAAAATTTCTTTACGAAAAAATTTTTTTTTTACTGTTAATGCTTCTGGTGCAATCCATCTTAATGGAATTTTTTCTCCATTAGTACATAACCAATATTCATGTTCATATTTTAATAAAGCCATTGCACAGTCTGTTAATTTAATTGTATAATCCGAAAAAAAGAGACAATTTCTTGTTGCAATATCATTATGAATTATTTTTAAATCATATAAATATTCAAGTGCATTGGATAATTGAAGAGAAAAATATATATTCATTCTAAAATAAAAGGACATATCCGTTGAAATTTTTCAAAATTCTAACTGGAGCTATGTCCTTTAAATAAAAAGAAATTATTTATTTATTTTTACTTTTGAAATGTTAAATCATTGATTTGTGTACGAAAATAATCTTGTAAAGTACCAAAATCTGTATGTTCTTGAATAAAATAAAGTAAATCAAGTTGTATTGCACATACACATGCAATATTAACATGATTTATACGAGATAAAATATTTAATTCTGATAAAAATTTTTGTCTGAAAAAAGAATGTTTATTTTTATAAAAAAATTCTTTCTTGTGTTTTTTTTTTACCGTAATGATTTGATTAAATTTGTTTTTATTATTTTAATTATAACAGATTTTGATTGATTATCAAATGAATATTTTCCAAGAAAAATTTCTCCATATTTTGATTCAGATAATTTATATAATGAAAATAATTTTGATTTATCAACACAAGGTAAATATGAATAATTACATTTTGAAGGAATTATTTCTTGTAAAGCAATACAATTAAATAAACTAACAAATTTTGATGGATTTGGTCCTATATCTGATGATGCATAATGAAATGTCTAAAATATATAAATAAAAAAAAAATCCAATAATCTTGATATCGAAGTGTTAAAAGATCGAATACAGAGAAGACCTTATTCTCGTCTCTATGTTAAATTGAGCAAATTATAACCAAAAGAAAAAAGGACCTTCATCGTACATGACAAGTTCAATAAACCAGGAATACTTTATAATAATGATGTAATTATCTCAGTACCAATTGTAACAGCTGTTATTTCTTATTTGACATAATCAAAGTAATGAAAAAAACTGAGATATACCTGTCGATACATATGTCTTTACAAAAAAAAAATTTTTCAAAGACAAACATCTCTTTGTTACTTACATTATTCATTGAACAATGTGTATAAGAATTTCCATCAATAATAGCATATTGTTCATTTTTAAATAATGATGATGGTGAACTTGTATTTAATAATGATGTTGTTGAAGTTATTGGATATATATATGATCCAATAGATGTCATATCATCATAATTATTTTTTTTTGTTAATTGATTTTGATCATTTTCAGTTATTGTATTTGTTAATTGTGAACATTTATAATAAAGTTTGCTTTTTTTACGTAAATTATAATGACGAATACGATATATTATTAATATAAATAAAAGAATAAAACAAAATGATATACTTGAAATAATTATAATTGTTATCCATTCAAATGAATATATTGATGATGATGATGATATTAATGTTAAATTATTATTTGATGGTAAACATGCTAAATATAAATTAGATATTATATAAGAATTTTAAAAATATATATATCATTAATCAGTATAGAAAAATCTTTCAATGACAGAGAGAGAGCAAAGGTTAGATTGTACATCTTATCATAAGATGATCGATTGATACAAATAAATATTAGATTTTAATCTTGTCTTTATCAAGGATAAATATTTTGTAAGATTTCAATTTCGAAAATAGAATTAATTAATATATAATTAAATCTAAGATATAGAGAGAAAAATTTTTCTTTTATTTATATTTACTTATAGGACAATTTGTTGTAGTAATATTTGGTGATTGTGTATTAACAATTATTGTTGGTTCATTATCAAATGTAATTTCAGTTAAAAAAAGTAATTCATTATTAAATTCAAATATAATTTCAACTTGTTTTCCAATTATTATTGTTTCATAATTATTTAATGGAATTGTATCAATAAATACAGTTGATAAAGATGTTGTTATTGGTAATATTTCATGTTTTATTGATATATTATTATCAAATTTAATTATTATTGAATCATATTTATTATTCATTGAATAAATTCGAATTATTTTAAAATGACGATATGTATCAAAATAAAATTGAATTGAAACAGGAGATTTATTCCATGTAAGCCAAGTATTATCATTACCACCAATAATTCCATCAGTTAATTTTCCTGTTCCACCTAAATAATATATATATATAAATATATATGATACAACAACAAAAAAAGATAAATATACCATCATATACATTATCTTTATCTATACTTGGTGTACTTGAATATGATATAATACCACCTAAAGAAAAAAATAAACAATCTTTTATATTATAAATTATAGAAATATTCTAACCATAGAATGGACATCCATATAATTCAACTCGCATACAAACTGTTCGCCAACGTGAACTATAAGGAATAATTCGAATACGTTTTGCTATAATAGGTGATGAAAGAAAACGTTTTTCTGCTAAATATGTATTGATATTTCCTTTAAGAATCTATTTTATAAAAAATAATAAACATTTATTTTAAAAAATAATAATAAAGCTTATCATACTGTTTTATTTATTTTTTTATTATAATAAGTAATCCAATGTGATGAATTATTTTCTCGTTGATACTGAATTTGATAATATTCAGCATATTCATTTCCCTGTCCATTATCAAATCGTCCTTGAGTTTCAATTGCATTTAAATAAAATAATTTATGTAATTCAATTTGAATATATTCATATGATTTTGGTCCAATTGGTTTATCTGGACACCAAGCTCCTCCTTCTAATTCAATTCGAATCCTATTTAAATAGAATAAATGTTATGTCAATTTAATCAGGTTTCATTTTTGATTGATCAATCGATTTTTCTTTTATTAAAATAAAAAAACGATGATGTTACCTTGCCATTTGAGGGCCAACACTACTCGCATCATGCGTTGAACTGGAGGTCAAATCGCTATCAGCAATCAAGCCTGACTCCATACCCAATGGTGTATCACATTGTTCTTAAAATAAGATACAAAAAATTTCATTTTTCAATATCAAATATATATATAGATATGTACCATATTCAGGTAAGATTATATTCGATGAAATATTAACACAAATCATAATGAATAATACATATATATTAAAGATTATAGATATCTTCAAATACATGATGATATCTAAAAGTTTCAAAAAGAAATTAATTATGTGATAATTAATAATAATAAGAAAGAAAAAAAAACATGCATATCATTGATATGATTTGCTAATTAACATGACAAATTAAATTAATTATGTATACCTATACTACATAACCTTGAAAATATTAAAACATTTTCTCATTATTCACACTTACATATCAATTAATTATGAAAAACAAAAAATAAAATATATGACCTCAAATGAAATAAATATAAAACATACTTGAATAATTACCATTGTAAGATGTGTAGATATGCTCAATGATTATATAAACAAATACTATGATTAAATTGTCTGATATATATATATATATGCTTAAAGATAAATGAATTGAATTCTAAACTATTTATGTATGTTGAAAATCGAGATCAGATCTTTATGATGTAATCTCCCAAAAAAAAGCTTCTTCATATCCTATTAATATACGCATGTTCTATTCTATTCATAAAGATTGAGACTGAACAGAAAAAACCTTTTATTGTACCAGAAAGGGAAAAAAGAAATTCTGTCATTTTCTCTTATTCTCTTCTCTCTTCTTTTATCGATAACGAGAGCAAAGAACAACGTATTTTGTAATATTTTTTATCTTTTTTTTTTCTTTTTCTATCGTTATTCTTTACATTTATTTATTAATTTGTACCTTATTTCTCTTTCTTTCTGACAGACATATGAAGGGCTTCTTTGTTCAAGTGTATGATAGGATAGCTTACGCAAAGATACACTTAAATTTCAATGTATACTAGTGATCAACTATAACAAAAGACCTTGTATTATCACAATATATGAAGGCATTTGTCCATCCCCTATATGCACCATCATTTATATCTATCTATCTATGTCAATGTTTCAATCTAATCAGATATAAACACTAAATCATATAGTGTGAATACCAAACATCTGTTTATTTAAAAGTAAGAAAGACATATAGTTACTATTCTAATTGTGGTATAGTTGTTTAAATGAACCATTCAACAGGTCGTTCAATCGTAACATGTATATATCACATTGAAGTCAACTCAATGGAAAAAAGCTAATCGACATTCTTTTACATATATATATATATATATATATACAATAAAAAAAAAAGAAGAGAATGATGCAATGATGCACACATCAAACAAGTGTGTTATTGAAAAATAATTATCGATAGTATGCATGTAATATATTAGCATAGACATGGAGACCTCGGGACGTATCATACACATCTTCAAAATTGAAGTTCAAATGTAATTGGCTAGTGTCTGCTTCTAACTAATAATGTATCTCATGTTACATGGCAAACATTATAATTCCTTTTTAGTCTTCATCACACGCGATCTTTTTCCTTTTTATTAACTAAAGAATAATAATACTAATATTACTGTTTAGTTTTCATTTTATGACAATCATTCAAGGATAAATAGAATTGAATAAATAAATAAAATAATATATTCAAGGAAACATATATATAATAAATCAATTTATTATAATTATCAATATCTTTTCATAGTTTTTGATAAGAAAAATCAGACTGTCCTTCTCCTTAGTTTTTTTTTATACCCCGAAATGAGTCGATGCATATATATATACATGTACTATTTGATCGTTCGATAGATGAAATCAGTTACTAATTGAATAATAATACTAACGTTCGGAATAAAATGTGTTATATGAGGAAAAATAAATAAATGATGTTATATTGTCAATGGGTAATAGTGTTAAGAGCAGCTTTTTCTTCTCACTCTCTCTCTCATTTTTTTTTCATTTGAGTATATACAAAAAATCTTTTTAGCCTTGACTGAACAGTCGGAACGGAAAAGGAAAGAAGAAGACGAGATCATTAGTAGGCGTAATCATCAAAAAAAGAAAAGAGCATACATATAGAAACTTTTATTAGTTCTTTCTTATATGAATATATACATCTATTGGATGGGATAGTTAGTACTACTATTCAATGACTACAATTAAGAATGAGTAACTAGTCATTCATATGTTTAGTCTGCTATTATTACTGTTGATCTTTGTTCATATCAATACATATATACATACCTTTTGTGATAAAATTAGTTGATATTCTAGATGAAATTGATCATATAAATATATGTATGCTATGAGATGATAATAAAGAAAAGAAGTCATATAGAGAAAGAAAAAGAGACGAAAATTGAGTCGTGTCTGGACAATTATAATAACACTAATCATTCGTGTGTACACATGAATTATAATTCAATCGATATTGCTGCGACTCTATAATCATAACAGAGAGAAAATAGCAGACACGAACAATAAATCAAAATTTTTTCAATACATTTCTTTCTCTTGTACAAATGAAATACAAAAAAAAAAAAAGAATTTGATTATCATTTTTGTTTTTTTTAGATTAAATAAATCTTCTCATTTTGCATAGATTTATTTTTAAATGATTATCTGTCAACAATCGATCAATATTTGTATATATATATATAGTTTCATTTATCATAAAGTCATTAAATATTCTCTATACTTTTTATTAATTCTGACACATTTTCAATCATACATATATACAAATAACCTTGAAGACTATACATACATAGCATGTAAATGAATGTCTCATGTTAAATTACAATCATATACAAAGAATAATCATTAACACTTTCAGCATAAATAATATTTTTCATTAGTTTGATAATTATTTTTCTATGAAATCTTCTTTATGACATTTAGGTGGATACGATGAGAAAGAGACAACATTGTATATAGATGAAGTCAAGTGATTTTATTAATCATATTTGAAGTAGAATATTGAATAAAAATGAACAATCTTTATAAAAAGCAAAAGAAAGAATCAAAGGTATTTATTTGATCTGGAACATGCATGAAAGAATATATGCATATATTTATTCTAGATGATGATAAACAAAAATGCATAAGAGTTATATAGTTATTAGCAATGATATAAAACAGAAAAAAGAAAGAAGATAAGTTTTATGTTGATTAAACAAAGATTGAATATTTAAAAAAGCAATTTAAAATGTTAAGATTTTTTTGATTTGATCAGTTCGATATCAGAAAGATAATGTTTAATTTAGTTTTCACACTATTTCAGTATACTAAAACCTAGTTACAGCTTATTAAAATTTTACTAGAAGTAGAATTATTACTTTTAATCAGATTAAAAAAAATATTTTTATGTAATATTAATTATATATGCTATTATAAAAAAAATTGACATGTTTACAAAACAAAGCATTTTAAATCATCGTTTTGATCGAAAGTCATGTAATTTGGTAGAGTTCAGCAAGTTGATTCTAGTGATGTAAAGAGTTTTTCTCCATAGAAACTTACATGAGGAAAACAGACAGTGCTATTTGTATAGAATTATTAGCGTTCATTTGATATCTAACTTTTCTAGAAAAATATACTATTGCTTCCATCTCTTTTGGTAGATTATTTAAGATAATCATTGTCATATTAGAGTATAAATTTTCTGCATTTGAATCAAACGAACATTCTATTTCACATAGTGTTTCCATTGAATTGATCTAGAGTACATCAGTCCTATGTATATATAAACAGATGAAGGTATAAGATCTAGATCCGTAGATCAGTACAAATCGAATATGGAATGAAATTTAGAAATAAACCCACAGATCTCTATTCTCTCAAAATATGAAAAAAAAAATCAAATTAAATATTAACAGTATTACACAAAACATACTCCTTTATTGACAAATACAAAATAAAGCATATTAGGAATAAACAATTATACAAAATTTTTCTTCTTCATTGTAATACAAAAAAAACAAAAAAGCAATGAAGTACAGCTAAAATCATCAGATAATATGATCATATAATTTAAACGGACAATAAACAATTTGCACAATACATTGGATAGTTAAAGTGAGATTATATACAATCAATAAAGGAACAAAAAGAAAAAAATAATCGCATGATTTTTTTTTTATTGAGAATAAACAATGCACTGTTTATTTTACAAAAATTCTATATAAGTGCAGATTAAATAAGAAAATCACCGAGAAATAAAAAATAAAAATAAAAATACATTTGATTATACTAGTATTAAATACTAGTATGTTTTTTAATTTTTTCAATATGATGAATAATTTTTAATGATGGACCAAGTTTTAAACCCATATGTCTCATTAATGTATCGGTTGTTAAAAGAAGAAGAGCTTTACCATCGATTTCCTATTAAAAAAATAAATAAATAAAATTATTTAAAAAAATTTCTTTAAATACTTCTTGAAGAAAACGAGAAGCAAGACTATCAAATGATGGATCAATTTCTCTAACAAATGCTGCGACATCACTTGGAGTAAATCGTTCTGGACGACAAGATATTGTATTCAATGATATACCTAAAAAAAGAAAAAAAAAATTTATTTTTATTATTTCAAAATTTCTTTACTATTATTTATCAACTTCGATTTATTCGATGAAGGTTCTAAAATATAATATTAAGATTTTTTAAAAAATAAAACAAAAAATATTAATATTTACTTGTATCATAAGGTGATTTTTCATTAGAATTTGATCTTAATGCTTTACCATTCGTTAAAAATGTTTCATTTTCTATAATGAATTTAAACAAAACAATAATAAGAAATATTTTTTTAATCATATAAACCTGAATTTAATTCTACACTTTTTCGTTTATTATAATGATTAATTAATGGTGAATGTTCTTTTTTATCTAAATAAATTTTATTTAATAATAAAAATTCAAAAAATAAAAACAAACCTGATGATAATTGTGAATTAAGATTTGAAGAAGAAGATGAATCATTACCTAATACAAAAAAAAAAAACATTAATTTTTTTCCTAAATAATTAAAATTTTTACTTTGATTAATTATTGATTGTGGTGGTTTTGATATAAATAAATCATTTCCTGCTAATATACCATTTTGAAATATACGAATAATATCCCAAAATTCATCTACATTTTCAATATATGGAATATTTATTGTTGTACCATTTTCCACTAAATATATATTAAATATAAAAAGAATTTTATTTTATAATACAAAATAAAAGAAATCTACATTTTATTTGTAAAGAAGAATTTTTTTTATTATTAGGAAATAAATCAACTATTCGATTAATAAATGATGTTGGTTGAAAAGAACATTTAATACATGAATCAAATATTGTTTTTAAAACTAAATCATATTCATTTGGACCAAATATTGATGGCATTAATAAATGAAATTTTTGGGGATTTAATAACATTCCACCATTATCACCAATATAATTCCAATAAACAGTTACTAAAATAATAATAGATAGATAGAAAATTTGAATCTATAGATTTCTTACTAAAATTAGACATTTTAAACTGTGAAGTCAATAGTAAGTTTTAATCTCTAGAAGATTCATAGAAACTAGCATATCATTCGAAAGAGTAAACTGTTTTATAGATATGATGAACTACTTTTTGTTACATTAATGTAGATGATAAGAAGTTGAAGTGTTGTAGAATCAATGCTAGATCTTTTTGATTCTTTCATTTAAATAGTATATTATATCTTTGAATTGATTGAATATTAATAGAAAAATTGTGCATTTATAGCTTTTCAGACACAAAGATCTGGTACATTGGATGATAGGTAGGGATGTACTGAGCTCGAACCTTTCGGATTTCAGTTTTTTCGAATCGTGTTGCATTGTTCTTTTTATCATATGTCAATGGTTGAGAAATCTTTCATTTTGGTAACGCTATTTTTGTTAAATGTGGTTCATTTGATCGAATTTTTTTCATTAAATATTTCGAATAATGTATAAAAATATTTATCGAATGCAAAGCGAAGAGAAGACAGACACAAAGATAGTCTCTTTAATACCAGAAATCACGAGGAAAAAAGCACTGAAATAATGTTTGAAGAATCATTTTGATTGTATGACCAATAAAACTGAACAACTTTGAAGATTCATCTGACAGTTTTCAAAGACATAGTAGAGAATAAGATCTATAGCATGACGGAAATATGACTGTTCTAGTTTATATTACTTTCGGGATACAAACCAGAGACCGAAACGAACCGAAATTTTCTGGTTCGATTACGGTTTGGTTCGTTTTCGATCCCTGGCCCAAACGAAACAAAAGTAATTTCATTAACCATTGTATGTAAAATATTGTTTGATTTAAATAATAAAATATATGACTGCTTTTTTGTAAAAAATTAACTATCCGTTGGGGTAAATCTCAAATGTCTCCGCTTTATATTTCATTCTTCAAACATTTAATGCATTGTATTGAAAAACAAAATATACCACAAGATGTAGCTTGAAAAGCTCTATAATCCATATAGTAAGATGTATTTTGTTTTTCAATAGAACACATTAAATGATTAAACATTGAAATGTAAAGCGTAGGCATTAATTGTCAAACCATATCTAGACTATACAAGAATTTAAAAAAATCTTACCAGATGGATGTTCTTTTTTATGATTATTTATTTGAATATGATCAGAATCTTTCGATTCTTTTTTAATTGGTGATATTTTATTTAATTTTTTACTATTATTATTTTTTTCTTCATTTATTGTTGATGAATAAGATGAATCATTTGATGATGGTGAAATAATTGTTTTCTTAGTTTTTGATTGTTGTTGTCGAGAATTTCCATTCTGTTTATTTGGAGTTATTGGCAATGTTTTATTTGATATACGAGAAACAGCTTTAAAAAAAAATTAATAATCAATATAATTTCTCAAAGTTAATATAAATACATACAATTTCCTCCGACATGAGCCAATCGAATTTCTGCTAATTTACACCAACCAACAGGAAATATATCTCGAGATGAATAATCAATTTTAAAATTATTTGATGAACTCCAACCATCTAATGATAATATTATTCTATGATCACCAGGTATAACATTATTTACTGTAGCTGGACATATTAAATGAGAATGTTTTGGATCTACAGCTTCTAATTTTTGTCCTTTTTTAAAAAGATTTTTTTCAGGTTTTGTTGGTTGCTAAATAACAAAAAATATTTTATTATATATAGTTTAAGATATTTTTGTTTTTTGTTACTGGTTTAAAACATGATTCTTTAGCAAATGGACCATTTTTAACATGTCTTTCAAAATATTTTTTCCAACGAGTTGAATTTTGTTGAAAACCAAGTGGAGGTATAATTTGTCCATTCTAAATGAATAATAAAATTCAGATCACTTTTTTTTGATTGTATAATTTTTTTTTACTAATTTTGCTGTTGTTCCATAAGGACGAATATCTCCTGTATCAACAAGTCGCCAAAAATCATTTCGATCATCAGTACCATCTAATCGAATACGTAGTCTTGGTCCATCTTTATCAATTATTGTACCAATACACCATGAATCGGAATTTCTTGGATCAATTGATTCAAGTTTTTCTCCAATATTAAATTCATTTTTTGGTGGAATTAAAGACTTTAATTTAAAAAAATTAAATATTAAAGAAAAACAATAAAGATAAATAATATTATTTACTTGTTTAAAATTACAAGCAGGTGCTGCTTCACTATTTGTTTCAATTAAATATGATTCCCAATCATGTTCTATAGAAGAATTAAATTATATATTTAATTTTGTTTGTTTTTAAATGTTACCTTCATCATCATTTGATGAATCTTCTGGAGTTATAGACATTTTTTTTGGAGAAGAATTCATTATTAGTACATTCTAAATTATTATTAATTAAAATAAAAGAAAACTTTATATATCAATTCATTGACAAGGGGGAGAGAGAGAGAGAAAAAAGAAAGAATGAGTAATAATAACGTAAAATTCAACCAATAATTCATTTAGAAAAAATTAAATAGATGGCAGTGAATGAATTAACATTTATGTCTTTTTTTTTTTAATTCAAAGAAAATATTTCATTATTTTACTGTAATTTTATTTACACTACATTAAGTTGTTTTACATGAATGACAATTAAAAGAAACGTTACTATAGAAATTAATATAATAAACTTTTTATTTCTTTTCAATTAAATCAATTATATTAAAAAAATTTTTATGAATATTATTAGATTAAAAAGTAATTAATTTAAATTCAATACTGCAAGCAAAATATATTATTATTAAAAATTTCTTTTCCATAAAGTAAAAACTAAATGTACTCAATATATATATATATTTACATTCTTTTTTGTTATTTTGATAATATATAAATAACATTCATTACATACCGATTTAGTTCGTTTTAAACTAAAAGAATAGACATACGGATATAATCGAATATGGTTATGAAGATGTATATTGACAACAGGAATGTTATGTTTTTTCTTGATGAAGGACAATTACTTTGTTTCTTTCCTTTCTTTTGCTAGTAGAAAATATTTAGATACGTATTTTTTTTTCAAAGAGACTATAAGCTTTTATTTAAAACAACCGGATCTATCTATTGATAGCAATTAATATAGGTTAACTATATTGAAATAAGATCAAAGTTCATATTAAAAGTATTATCTCTCTATGTTCATTCTAGTTATCAGTAATGTGATATTATTTATTCAAGTACATTCATTTTCTGTTCATATTCGTGAATGAATATACCTGTTGTGTATGCGTAGGCATATTTTATTAAACTTAATAGATAGATAATAATTGAACCACCTGTTTTCTCCTATTAGTATTCATAAGTTTTTCTAACAAAAGATTTCGTTTTCTTTTCATATGCTTTATTTGTCTTTTTTTGAAATAGGAACAATTTTACCTCTATATAGCCATAGTCATATTACAGAATGTATGTTATTGCTTACGAAAAGGCAAAGAACATGAAAACTACTGTAATTTCTTGATATGACTAATTTATTTTCGATGAAAACGTACTTACCTACAAAAAAACCTATTCAATAAATGATAATGATAATAAAAACTAGTCCAAATCAAATATAACAGGAAGATGAATGATGATTGCTTATAGTTTATAATTAAAAAACAAAAAAAAAAAATTTATGACTTATTTAGTTGCTGATGATTAGCGACATTAGATGGCGTTGAATTGAAAAAAAAATTTTTTTTATTAAAAAATTTAATAATTTCAATTATTTTATACATAAAAAAAGATTAATAATTAATTTTAAGAAAAAATTAATATTTTAAATTTAAAGTCTGTCTTATCACAATTATGCATGGTTATTGTTTATTTGTTGTTATGTATGATTCATATGATTTATTCCTTCTTTCATCATAACTTGTAATATATACATGCATTCACTTTCATTCCCTCCATATTTATTTTTCGTAGATTGTAAAAACATCGCGTCTGGTTACTCTATTTCCTATCATCGTTTTCCGTCGTATTCAACGATTTCTTCTATCATCTAGCTTCATCATCGTCATCGACATCATCATCATCATCATCATCGACGATTGTTCAATAACATTTAGTTCGCGTATTGTTTTTGATTTTTGTTTTTGTTTTTATAAATATTCGAAAAAGTATTCTAATTTTGCTTTCATCATCTTACAACGGTATATATATATATAAAAAAAAAAAAATAAACGTCTTGTATCAGTTTTATTTGTGTATTATTGTATCTTTTAATTGTCTCACAAAAAAAAAAAATCATGTCGATTATTCGATATCGATTTAAAGCAGACAAAAATTTTGAATCAGTAAAAATTGATGGAATGAATTGTTCTCTTGGAGAACTTAAACGTTTAATTGCGGCAAAATCATCACGTTCAGGAACATATCATCCAAAAGATGATTATGATTTAATTATTAGCAATGCAAATACACATGAAGGTTCGTTAAAAAAATTTTTTTTTTTTTTTTCAAATTAAAAATAAAATTTTTTTTATTTTTATATATTTAGAATATAAAGATAATTCCGATTTAATTCCTCGTAATGCAAGTGTTATTGTAGCTCGACGTATTCGTGGAGCAGTTGATACATTAACACCATCATCAAATCAAAGACCTGTTGTATCATCTGATGATATTGTTAAAGAGTAAAATTTATTTTATTATATCAAGAAAACAAAAAAACATCGCTTTTTTTTTATTTTTATTATAGTATTCTTTTACCTGCTATTATTTTACATCAAAATCAAACAAATTCATCGTCCGTTATTGAAACAAATGCAATTCCTTTAGAAAAACTTACAGAAGTAAATAAAAGATTAAGATAAAAAAAAAACATATTATTTTAAATATTTTAGTCAACAAGCAATAATAATGCGTCAACAAAAGAAATGACTGAAGATGAATTAATTAAAGAAATTCAAATGGGTTCTCAAGCTCGTTACGTGTACGTTAGCTTTTTGTTTTTTTTTTATTAATCCTTTCACGGCGGAGTTTTTGTTTGAATTCAATAAAAAAAAATAACTCTCGTACATCCGGAGACGCCGGAAGAGCTTTGTTCTCTATGATAGACTTAACACGTGACGCTATTTATAAGTCAATGACATATTACTATCGTCTAGTGTAGAGAGGAAAAGCGCAAGATTTATGTATATCGAAATACAGGTGAAGCAGATGATTTTTTCTTTTGTTTCCGTGCGATAGAGTGACGAATATTTATATTGATGACCTTTCATGTCTGCCTAATTATTGATCATCAAAGTTGAAAGTCTTGATCATGTAAGAGACATCTGCCGTGATAGGATTAAAAATATGTATGTTTATTTATTTTTTTTATTAATAATATCTATTTAATAGAACACCGCAACCATCATATCGAACGAATTTATTTGTTTGTCATCATTGTAAACAACCTGGTCATATCAAAAGTCATTGTCCTTCACTTCTGGTAGGTTATATATTTCGATTGGATACATCCTATAATCAACATCAATTTCTAATTTTATCTATATCTTTTTGTATATCATATTATTTAATTACTAATAAAAAAAATAATAATATGAAATTTTGCAGAATCTTTATTAAAAAGAATAAAATCGATTTTTCTTTTTTCTTATCTTTAGCAATCATCAAATTCAAATACAACAGGTAATAATTCAAATTCATCATCAACAAATAATAATGATGGAACACAATCAACAAATCGATCATCCGGATCACATATTGTTACACGTCATGCACCATATCAAATGTCTTATCATCATCGTGGAAATCGTTCTCATCGTGGAGCAGGTCATCCACGTGGTGAACCATTACCTAAAAAGACAACAGGTATACCACGTGATCGTCTTATTCCAATACCAAAACCTATATCCGGTGCATTAAGAGATCAAACAGGTGCTTTAGTTGTACCAAGACAAATGGCGTAAGTTTAGAAGAAGAAAAAAAAAACGAACAAAAATCTTTGTAAGATTTAATATATATTTTTTTTCTTAATAGGGAATTATATGTTGAAAGAATTGAAAGAAAAGCTGATGCATTAGCACAATCAGCAAGACAAACAGATGAAAAAAATCTTTCATCAACAATATTATCATCAACAAAATTAGCTGATGAAAATCTTTTACCAAATGATCTTCTTTGTCCTATATGTAAACGAGTTTATATTGATGCTGTTATTACACCTTGTTGTAATCTTAGTTTTTGTGATGATTGTAAGATAAATAAATAAATATATATATATATACATATATTTCTATAATTTTTATTTAAAAGGTATTCGTACTGCTTTAATTGAAAGTCCTGAACATGAATGTCCTCATTGTCATTGTCAACATGTAGCTATTGATCAAATAAATCCAAATTTATTTTTACGTAATCATATAAAACGTTGGCATGAACGACAAAATCAATCATCTTATTCTCAAATATCAATTCCACAACAATCATCACAAATACTAGAACAAGATATTGAAAAAAATTCAACAAATATAACAAATTCAAATGAAATTGATGATTATGATAATGAAACAAATTCTCAACAAATAACTCAACCAATAAAAACAGCACCAATTATTATTAAAATGCAATCACGTACTAAAAGTCAATCACCACCACAACAACCAATTATTTCAACACGTCCAGCTGATATGACATTTGAAGATGAAAAAATTCCTATTTCAGATCAAAAAGATATTCATACAAATGAAGAAACAATAGATAGATTACCAACACCAATTATTTCTGAAGGTAAAATTCATTTTTTATTTATTTTTATATTTTTTTAACAAATTTTTTTATTAAGTTGAAAAACCAGAAATTGAAACACCACCTGCACAATTAACACCTGTAAACACAATTTATTCATCACCAACACCTTCAACAACAATGGCACCAACAAATACTATGATTCCTCATTATTATCCAGCACCAACACATCATAATATAATATATCCTCATCATATTCAACAACCACCAGCATCAAATACTCTTTATCCAATTCAACAGTAAGTTTTAAATTTTTTTTTTTATAAATTTTTCTATTTCAAATTTTCTTTTTCTCTTAAAGAAATTATTATCCACCTCCATTAGGAGTTCGTTATCCACCAAATAATATTCATCATTATCCACCATATGCACCTGCACCACCTGTTCATCATCATCATCATCCTCCACCTCCACCACCACCTGCAATTGTACCTTCTCCACATATACCATCAAATGGTTATAATTTACCCGGTTTTCATCCTCATACAAATATACCATTTACATCAACATCAACATTTATTGCTCATCATCAAACAGCTACTCAACCAATATCAACAGCACTTTCTGAAGATGAATTTTATATAAAACAACGTTATTTTCAACGAATGTAAGATAGATATTTTAAATTAATTTTTTATTTTTTTTTATTTTTTTTTTTAAGTCAACAATCACCTCCTCGTCGTCGTTCACGTTCTTCATCTTATTCATCTTATTCAAGCAGGTATGAGGAATTTTTGTTTTTAGTAAAACAAAAAAATATATATAATTTTATTTATTCTAGTGATTCTCGTAGTTCATCAAATTCACGTTATAATCGACGTCGTCGTTCTTCACGTAGTCGTAGTCGTAGCCGTAGTCGTCGTCGAATAAAATCACCAAATCGAGATAATCATCGTCAACGACGATCATCATCTTATCGAAGTCGACGACGATTAATTGATACTAAAGATAAATATTCATCAAAATATCGAAGGTAAATATTTATATTAAAAAAAAAAGAATTTCAAATGATTTAACTTTTTTCTTTCGATTATTATTAAATAGATCACCTATTCGTCCATCTCGTGATCATGAACGACGTCGTACACCTCGTCCACCACCTACTATTCAACAATCAACACAACGTACAATTGTTTATATGCAAGAATCTTCACATTCTCGGTAAGAAAATTCTATTTGATTTTCTTTTTAGAAAAAATTATTTATTATTATTATTTTATTTAGTCGAGATCGTCGAAGAACAAAAAGTCGTTCACGTGAAATAGATGATCGTATTACAACATCATCATCATCAAAAAAAGAACAACAAACAGAATCAACAACAGCAACAGCAACACTTTCATCAAAAATTGAAACTGTAGTCGAAGATACATTAGAAAAAGTTCAAGATGATAATTCCAAAAATGAAAAAAAACATAAAAAACATCATAAAAAACATCGTCATTCAAGTTCAAAAAGTAAAAAACATCATCGAAGTAAAGAAAAAGAAAAAAAGACAATCGTCGATACAACAACATCAATTATTGAAGTTCAATCATAATATTTACTTTTCTTTTCTCATGTTATATATATATATATATATAAATATATATTCTATCCGAAAAAATCTGTTTTCTGTTCTATTTGTTAGTTTCTTTTTCTTTTTTTTTTTTCGACAGAAAAATAAATTTATTGATGAAACATTAATTCTATTTTTATTCTTATCGTTATCTTATCAAGTGCATGAAAATATATTCGAATCTGCATTTTTTTTGCGTTGTTTAAATATAATGAGATGTAAAAAGAACAAACAAGTATTCTTACATATGCTAAGATATTTTTTGTTTAAAATCTAAATAGCTACAAGAAATAAACTAAAGACAAATCAGAAATCTAAATATTTTTTGTTTGTGCGATGGCAATCTTCAAAATTAGGACCTATTTCTGTATGTATAGTTACAACCAATTATAGCCAAACATGAAAGTTGTTTTCTTTTTATATTCATTTCGACTAACTCTATAAAAATGAACGAAAAAAATGAATCCACCTATTCATAAATAAATTTGGCTGAAATTCAATATTACAATAATTCTCATGTAACAGACCAACATTGTTATGATGAATTCTCAGTTCATCAAAAATAAAACTCAGATGAGATGAAATCAAATATTTTATTTGCTGTAATTATCTTAAGCAAACTTCTTTCTTTAAAGAAATTGTTTTTAAAAAATATCAGTACTATTAGTCTGTCCTGTTACTGAAATGTAAGTACAAGCAATGGGACTACCAATAGAAGGACACATTATTCTAACCTATAGCGAATAATATCCACTGATGATTTCATTGGACGATGTATTTATGTCAGCGCTCATAAATCTAAACAAAAAAGACTTACCTATATATATATGTGCCTATATTAACAAAAGTACTAAAGTCAATATTAAACATGGATCGCCTAATTAGATGTTATTTTATATTTTGCAGAACTGATGTTCTCTATTCATTATTTGGTATCAATAATGAACGACTTGATAGTATAATGCGAGAAGAAACTTTTTCTGAAGTCCTCAATTTTTCATTAGTTGTTCATAATAGTAGAATAATTGATGCAGTACTTGATCGATTTATTAACTATATATTATCTCGAGTCCACTACAATGTGAAATATCTCATTCTGGATCCAACGTTCATGGAACGTATTCTTCTTGCTAGTCCTTATCCTAATTTTCAATGTGACAGCTCATTACGTTATTTTATAAGTATACAAGTATTTTATATATCATTAACTGAAATATCATTATTATATTTTAATTTAGATGATTCATCTCTTCGACGTATTTTTAAAAAGCTTGAACTTATCAATAAAGATTGTGAGCTTGCAGTAGAATCATAGAGAACATATGCACATATTTTGACTTACTGCGAAAACTTAGAGCATTTGAGGATTATTGCAACACCAACTGCTGAATATCCAGGCTTGTTAGTTCGTTATTTATCACAAAATACGTTTTCTTCTTTAACTCTTACTAATTTATGCATTAATGTGGTAACTATTTTACTCGATGATCGTCTCAAACAATTAAACACATTTATTGTACGGAAAAAAATTCATGAATTGTTCATAATACGGTAGGCATGTTTTATCTTTTCGAGCTTTAAGATTGAAGAAAAATGTCAGCTATGAATTTGAGATAATTATCATAATGAAACTGACTTTTGCTATTCTTTAGAAGCGAATAATATTTTTTAGTTTTGAGAACTATGAAAACATTTTGAAAAAAAAAGTATATAGAAACTTTTGAATATTCCTTAAGCTTATCTGAGAATCAATCATCATTCACAAGAATCAAAATTGATAAGTTTGGATTTATGTGATAATTCTGAAAGGCACAATGAAAACAAGACTATTCTAGATTCATTGATTAATACTATATTTTAATTATTATCATGTCTTCTTCGTTGTATGTTATATTTGGAAACATTAATTTTATATTTGCGTGTCGCTTCTAAAGAAGTATTCATCGATTCAATTCGCCTTGTAAATGAATTTTCTACATATTCGCCAAGACTTCATTCATTCAAATTTTATCTTAGTGCTGAAAATAATAGAAACGATTTAGTTCGTTATTTGTCTAATAATGATATTAAACAAGATTATATGAATATAGGATATCAAGAAGTATCGAATATTGTTTGTTTTATTGTTAACGCAGGTACATATCATATTTTCACCCTTCTTTCCGAGTTTGTATCGCTCGTATCTATTGGCAATATATTTCCAGATATTGTATTCAACTATGTCAACGAATTACATGTACATGAATTCTTCCTACGAATAGTTAAAGCTTTTCCATTGATGAAAAAGTTTTGTGTAACCGATTTGTCACCATCATATCAAATTATTGAATATCCACATCTCACTTCACTTGACATTATAAGGACAAATACTAGTTATGTCGAATAATTTCTAAATGAAACCAAAACACATCTATCTTGTCTAGCTGAATTACGGATTCTATATGAAGATTTTACAAGACAAGTAACACGATTAATTACTGGACGACAAATTGTTGGTTCGAAAGGCTTCTACATTTATTTTCCTCTACTGTAGATTGATTTTTGTTGTAAGTTCAAATCGAGATTTCATGGCTCCCTCTCCCACCTCTAAGCTTCTATTAACACATCGTAATAACTGAAGTTTAGCGGTTATAGCAACTAAAATCAAAGCCCATTAAATGATATCGTGTGCGTGTGTTTCAAATGAAACTATTCTTGATACACGTTTGTTTTATTTCAGATAATTATTTAAATGCAGTGACTAGATATCATCATGAAACGTTTATCTGATTTGATGAAATAAGAATATTGAAGTTCATCTTCGATTACATCGAAAAGTCATAAATTGAGTATTCTTTGGCACCTTCTAGTATTTGATCTTCGTGTATATTATTTGGTGGCTCTCTTAGTTATCGATTCATGTATTGTTATCTTTGAAGAAACCTAACTTGAATAGTTAAAATGTTATATTGTCTGATTTTTACCTCGTCGAGTGAATGATACTGTCAAATCAAAAATAAAATTAACTAAATGTAAATTTTGAGAGGTTTTTCTAATACTGACAAAAGCTATTTATACGATCTACTGTCGATATATCAGAAAATGATTATGACTTGCAGCAATTCAAAATGTGCCGAATTTTTTCTCAAATACTCAGAAAAACATGGAAGATTTTTCCAACATTTAAATCAACAGAATAGAATATTATCTACGGATAGATTCATTATATCTGATGATATGCTTCTGATATATTTTCAATGATTATTCATAGGTACATGTTAAACTTATCTGATTATTTTGACAAAAGGAAATCTTTAAAAATGGTGACTTCAGTATTGTTCGAATTAATCTGAAAAGAAATGTTCCTTCTAGAAGATTCTAATCGAATTTTAGATTCAGAGACAGTCAGCTGAGCTTGACATAAACTATAAAAAAAAAACATGTTTCCAACTATCTTATATTAGTTTTAGATTCTTCAGTCAAATAATTCTCTCGGAACAATCGTTTTAATGCTCGAAAGGACGTAGAAACAATAGGTGAATATTAAGTAAACATATCAGGCACACTCCACGATTTATTTGCAATAATTTGCTACAAAAAAATTCATCATTTCTTTTTTATTTAATGAAATTTTCATTTCACTTTCAAAATTTTCATGCACTCGAAACCTTATAGATATAACAAGAGAAAAAAAGAAAGAAAACAATAGATGAAATTTATTCTTCATTCTGAATAATAAAGTAGTCATACTATACATTTATAGTCTTTATTATTATTAAAAAAGAAAAAACGAAGAAGGATGTATGACAGTATCCTACACCAGTATTATGCTGGCCAAGCTGAAAAAGAAAATACAACACCTAATTCACCAATTCAAGCTAACTCAATTCGAGCAATTATTGATAATCGTTTTGATAGTTTAATTAATCGTGCAACAACATTAGCAAAATCTAATCAAATTACTGCTGAGTCACATAATGACATTTTTTCACCAAATAAAAATTCCACTGAATCTCTGAGTCCAATATCATCACAGTACGAAATATACATCATTTGATGTCATAAGAATATATCTTTCTTTAGGGTAAACAAAAAACAAATTCTTTCACCAGCATGTAAACATCGTCTTCAAGGTATATTCATTAGTTTGTTGATCATAGCCATTTCGACAGGAATCACTTTGAGTATTATATTCACAAGTGAGTTTACAAATATATCCATAAATGATACATATTTTGATTTTATAACAGGATCATCATCATCGTCATCTGGAATAATATCAACATCAACAAGATCTTCTTCTTGTACGATTTTAGATTTCATTTATTTTTCATCATGTGTTCGTGTTTGTTTGTTTTTTCTAGGCAATACATTACAATGGAATCCAATCGGTATAACTCTATTTGGTAATGGTTCAAGTGGCAATTCTTTGAATCTATTGAATGGCCCATCAGGTGTATTTGTTGATGGAAATGACATTATCTATGTTGCTGATTCAAATAACCATCGTATACTTAAATTATCATCGGGAAATAATGGAACTATGAATGCAACAGTAGTTGCTGGTATTACAAGTATATCTGGTGTTACTTCAACAACATTAAACGGTCCAAAAGGTATTTATGTCGATTCACAACAAAATCTTTACATTTCGGATACTTTAAATTATCGTGTCCAGTTTTGGAGCTATGGTGCTCAAAATGGTTCAACAGTAGCTGGTAGTTCAACCGGAGTTATTGGTTCCACTTTAGATAAACTTGGTTATAGTTATGCATTATATGTTGATAATGCAAAAAATGTTTATGTTTCAGATGAATCGAATGGACGTGTAGTTAAATGGTCTTCAGGAGCTTTGACTGGCATTATCGTTGCAGGTAATGGATCACAAGGCTATACTTCTGGTCAATTGTCTCGTCCTCTTGGTGTTACTATCGATTCACAGAACAAAACACTTTATATAGCTGACTTTAATCTACATACAATTGTCACCTGGTCGTTTGGCATGACATCAGGCACAATAGTTGCTGGTTTGAACTCAACATTAGGTAATACAGCGTCTTTACTCTATGCTCCTTGGGGCATCGCACTTGATACTTATGGAAATCTTTATGTAAGTGATTTCGGAAATCATAGAATACAAATGTTTTGTAATAATGGTTCATCATTTTCAAGTGGAACAACAATTGCTGGTATTGGAATATCACAATTATCATCGAGAGGACTTTATGGTCCCACTAGCCTTGCATTGGACTCTCAGATGAATCTATATGTTGCAGATTATATCAATCATCGGATACAAAAATTTCTTCGCACTAATTAAACTTTTCATCACAATAAGAAAAATACTATTTCTCGCTTAAAACGAACAATATTTGAACATAAAAAAATTAGGGTAGAGTTTTACTGTAATATGATATATTTTCTAAAAGTTAAAAAATATTTATGAAATGAGATATAAAAGAATTTCAAGCATTAGAACTGTTATTAACCATTGCTTTTTGATTGGTCATCACGACATTACCTAAGATAGATTAAGTGACAAATGATGAATATAGTAGACATACTTCAAAGGTGAGCAAAAATATTTGAATATTCCACTAATCTAGAAAATTTTTATTCATCATAATGGTATTAATCAGCAATGAAACAAAGTGAGCGTGTAGCAATTATTAATCTCTACAATAAAATTATTGAATGACCATTACAATATTGTCTATTTAGAACACTTTTGATGAAAATTCTGCATAAAGGAATGACTCAATTTTTGAAGAATATTAAAGACAAACTAAAGATTTGAAATGAAATTAGTTGTCATTATAGCACGTTAAATGTATAACATAATAACAATAAAGAATAAAGTGAATAACAAAAAAAAAGAATAAATTTTGGTATGTAGACAGCCAAAATAAAAAATAGATAATGATTTTTGTTTTATTCGTATAACGTTCGAGAGACCTTTCTGTATAACAATTAAAAGAAATTTAGAGAAGCAAAAATTATAAAACAAAATAAGCACAATTTATTTTATTAATTATTTTAATATTCTTTAGACATCTTTCAAGGAAGAAAAACTAGATAACACATCATTGAAATTCCTGAAACAGAAATGTGATTTCATATGTAAAAGGGCATTTTTCAATACCGTTTTAATTAAAAGATATAATATAGTATTTTAAATATAAATGATATTGAATTTGCAAGATTAGTACTAATTTGCGTTACTCACCGATGATATGATTTTCTTGCAATTCAGCTGCCAGATATAATATTATGGTTTGACAAAAAAACGTTAATCATTAAAATGCATAAGAGTTTATAAAAATAATTCTAAATAACATAATCATTTGAGTTCAAAGAAGACTTACGTAAATATATTTTGTAAGGATAAAATGCTTCTTTATTAAAACAGAGAAAGCAACACGTATTTACTCGACTAGAACTTTGAAACTAATACCCATTCAGAAGAAGAAGGCCGATGAGTATTTTTTCGATAGCTTTTGGTCGGAACAAGATAGAGAGTTGCATTGTTTACCATTGGAAAGAGGGAGTGAAGACGCATCGAATCATATAATATAGTTTTTAAAAAATTGCTAAAAAATTGAGTTCGTATTTTATAATAGAAACCTAAAAAAAAGTGATTTTCTTCACAGAAATTAATAGAAAAATCGGTGAAGAATTTTCACTAACAATGGAGGTATGTGTGATATAACACGAGGAGATGCCACATATTCGGGCCCAATGAAAGCTCTCATTGTCAAACTAACATGGTTAAAATATGAGCTGCTGTTGGTGTGTCTGGAAAGGACAGGACATTAAAGCAGGATAATAAAAAGTCTTATTTTGACTTATGATCTCCAAAATACGTATTAGTTTTTCAGTTATCCTAGAACCAATTTAAAGTGCACGCCATTCAAACTTCAAATAAATATTTTTTTTGGCTGTTCTATACATCATTTGACAGAACTCTAGCTGCTGATCACAACTATTAAGTCCTTATTTTCAGCGGAGGCTTTCTTTCGGCCCAAAAACCCGATATATTCAAAATCCAATATTTTCATCAAAAGCAGGTGTTTATCCTCAAAATGTGCACAATTTTCCACTTCTTTCTTTTTTTTTAGGTTCAGTATCAAAAACTGAGTCTAAAAAAGTTGTTAAATTGATCCTAGACATAGAATTTTACTGGTGATGTGTAATTTTGAAACCACTGGTGTAATGAATAGAATGAGATAAAATAATCATCACTATCGTTTATGTGGAAAAACTAGATAGGTCTACAAAATTGATCCATACACATCACCAGTAAAATTCTATATCTAGGATTTATTTAACAACTTTTTTAGACTCAGTTTTTTATGCTAAACCTAAAAGAAAGAAAGAAGTGAAAAATTGTGCACATTTTGACGGTAAATACCTGCTTTTGATGAAAATATTAGTTGTTGAATATATCAGATTTTTGGATCGGAAGAAAGCCTTCGATAAAATTAAGGACCTAATATTTGTGATCAGCAGCTAAAGTTCTATCAAATGATGTATAAAAAAACCCAAAAATATTTTATTTGAGGTTTGAATTGCGTGCATAAATTTAACACATAGTTCATTTCCACAAAAAAAAATTAATACGGCGAAATCTAAGTCCAGTAAAAATAAAACGTTTATCAATTATATGCTTTCCATATAAGAGAAACTTTGACAAATCTGTAGGAATTGTCATAAGTAATTTTTGAGTATTCTGAATTGAGACATAAATGTGCATTATTGTAAGATGAAAAAGTAACAATGAGATATTTCTACCATTAGGACCACTCGTTAATATAAT
This sequence comes from Macrotrachela quadricornifera, assembly GCA_022393335.1. Taxonomy (NCBI): domain Eukaryota; kingdom Metazoa; phylum Rotifera; class Eurotatoria; order Philodinida; family Philodinidae; genus Macrotrachela; species Macrotrachela quadricornifera. Next base: position 4,342 of record JAJEKB010021248.1, on the reverse strand, counting down.
TTAAAAACAATCATTTAGATTCATAATCGTATTACTGGACAATATAAATCATCAATATTTTCTTTTAGATCATTCTGTGGCCCAAATACTTGTGCATCTGAGATGCTAAACTTTTTTCTTTTATGATCTATTTTAGGTCTGAAATAATTTGAGAAGGGAAGTGAGGATATATTCGAAAAAAAACACTTTTTTTAAAATAATTCGATTAATTAGAAAAATGTTTAATTGTTTTCAATGAATGTCATCTTATTTTGTACGTATAGATAGAAAACAATGAGATAAACAATTTTTGTTCAAGGAGTACTCGTCGAAAATATAGTGCAAAGGTTGCATAAGTGGTCTCCAACTAAAATAGCTGGAGCGATCAGATTTATCCGAGCAAATTTGCTTAGGTGATCCGAATTATCACAGAAGAAAAATTAAATTAATTTTTTCGATTTTGATCTTAATTACCCCACCTGAGAGTATATATTTTTATGGAAAAAGAATATTTATAATCAAATTTTATTTACAATGATGTCAATGATGTTCTCGTTTTCTTTCTGTTATTCTTCTTTTATGTGATTGATATATAAAAATAGTTTGATATGATTTTCTCTTACAGAATAAATAACTATTTTGTAATGGTAACTTCGTTTTTATTACTCTAATTTTGTTTAATCAATTTGTCACTTCATAGTGTCTTGTTGTTATGTAAAATTAATCTTAATTGATAATTTTTTTTTTGCACACGACGGTATGATGTAAAGCAAAGAAAGAGAGACAGATAGCAAGAAAAATAAGTAAATGTTCTTATCTTTTATATAATTTATTTACGATACTTATTACATACAAGCATGAAACTGGGATAACTGCCAGAAAAACAATAATATTGTATGTTTCTTGATTCTTCTTATGATATATTCATAAAACCATTGAAATTCTAGTTTTATGTCGAAAAAATTGCTGTGGCGTTAATCTCATAGGAATCTTACTGATATAAGCACTACTGAGTGTAATTTTTTACACATTAGGAAAGAACAACAGTAAATTTGTATTCTTATCTATTTAACAATATACGACAAGTCGAAAGAAGCAACTATTAGAAGATTTGTAGATAAAATTACAGCATGATATTTATCTCGGAGATCTTCCATCTCTTAATCAAAATGTCAATAAAAATAAATTTGCACTGTTTTATTCGTTTGTTATCAATAATTTACTTGTAGTGATATCTATGAGATAACGTAAAAACGTCTATATACATAAATAATTTAAAAAAATCTAGAAAACAAATTCTACCGCTACTGCAGCACGACCGAAACATATGAGTAGAATACCGCAATCAGTCCCTCATACTCATCTTATTCAGAACTTTTTACTGGTCTGGCTTGATAGCAACATTGATGAAGTCAGAAATAAGGATTGTATTAATACAATTTCCAACTTACGAGAAGTTGTAAACACAGTGCATACATTCATCACTGTGGATGAATGCGTCAATTTCATCAGGAACATCAAAGAAGAGGAAATTTTTATGATTTCTTCGGGTACACTTGGACAAACAGTAATACCCATTATTCATGAAATGTCACAGGTTAATACTGTTTATATTTTTTGCGGAAACATAGCTTACCATGAACAATGGACAAAAAACTGGACAAAAATAAAAGGTGTCTTCGCAGATATCAAACCAATCTGTGAAGCACTCAAACAGGCCGTCCATAAATGTGATCGAGATACTATTTCAATGAGCTTCGTGTCCAAGAATAATGATACAACAAACAAAAATCTCAATCAACTTGACCAATCCTTTATGCACACCCTGATACTAAAGGAAATTATTCTAACAATTGACTTTGACCAATTTCACATTCAAGAATTTATTACTTATTGTCGTGAAGAGTTAGCTGGTAATCATAATGAACTGGAAAATGTCGATAAACTTGAAAGAGAATATCGCAAACATTCGCCGATCTGGTGGTATACATACGAATGCTTTTTATATTCCATGCTCAATCGTGCTTTACGAACGATGGAAGTGGCCCTTATTGTTAATATGAGTTTTTTCGTTCAAGATCTACATAATCTCATTAGGCAACTTCATTTCTTACAGTATGCTGGGCTTACTCGTCCCGACACATTTATTGTATATCGTGGCCAAGGTCTCTCGCAAAAAGACTTTGATCAATTATTCAAGACAAAAGGTGGTCTATTATCTTTTAATAATTTCTTATCCACCAGTATGAACCGAGAAATATCTCTTACGTTTGCGCGTGAAACAATTGAAACTTCTGATTTAATGGGTATTTTATTTGTCATGAAAATTGATCCATCCATACCGTCGACACCTTTCGCCAACATTTGCAATGTTAGTCATTGTCAAAATGAAGAAGAAATTCTCTTCTCAATGCATTCAATCTTTCGAATTGAACATGTTGAACAAATCGACAACAACAATACTCGACTTTGGCAAGTGGAATTAGCATTAACGAGTGATAATGATCCAGAATTGCATGTTTTAAGTGAATATATACGACAGGAGACCTATTCTCATTCGAAAGGATGGGATCGGCTTGGTATGTTGTTGATTAAACTTGGTCAATTCGACAAGAGTGAACAAGTATATAATTTTCTGCTTGTTCAAACAACTGTTAAGAGTGAAAAAGCGCATTTATATCATATGCTTGGAATGATCAAGAATGGCCAAGGAAAATATACAGAAGCAATTATATATTATGAAAAATCCATTGAAAATAATCAAAAGATTCTCTTTCCTAATTATGCTGACTTGGCTGCCTCTCACACCAGCATCGGTATAGTGTATAACAGAATAGGCGAGTATTCCAAAGCACTTTCATTTCACGAAAAAGCGCTTCGTCTGTACCAAAAAACACTTCCGCCAAATCATCCTGATTTGGCTTCTTCTTATAATAACATCGGTTTGGTATATGATAAAATAGGTCAATATTTAAAAGCACTTTCATACTATGAAAAAGCACTTACAATTCGACAAACAATTCTCCCTCAAAATCATCCTGATTTGGCGTCTTCTTACGATAATATAGGACAGGTATACAACAACATGGGTGAATATTTGAAAGCACTTTCATTTCATAAAAAAGCATTTGAAATTCGACAAACAATTCTTCCTCAAAATCATCCATATTTGGCTACTTCATACGGAAATATAGGACAGGTATATAACAACACACACGAATATTCGAAAGCACTTTCATTTCATGAAAAAGCACTTGAAATTCGGCAAACAATTCTTCCTCAAGATCATCCACATTTGGCTACTTCATATGGAAATATAGGGCAAGTATATAACAACATGGGCGAGTATTTGAAAGCACTTTCATATTACGAAAAAGCACTAGAAATTCGACAAAAAACTCTTCCTGAAAATCATCCTAATTTGGCTATTTCATACGAAAATATGGAACAGGTGTATAATAACATGGGGAAGTATTCGGAAGCACTTTCATATTATGAAAAAGCATTTGAAATCTATCAAAAAACTCTTCCTCCAAAGCATCCTGATTTGGCTTTGTGTTACAATTATATTGGTACTATATATGATAAGATGGGCCACTATAAGACAGCACTTTCATTTTTTGAATGTGCTCTGGATATAGGACAACGTTCACTACCTCCATGTCACCCTAATCTTCAAAAATATAAAAACAATGTTAAAACTGTCAAAAAGAAATTGTAATTGAGTATTTTTCTCTGTTTGAAAATAAACATTAAAAATAGAATGACTATTCTGATGTGTCAGAGATAACTACATACATACAAAGAAACGCTATGAAATGGATAAAAGTACAAAGAGATGATGCTCACAGAGTTCGGCAAATCAGGTGTTTTTCAAGCCACAAGTCAAATCAAATATCTAAAATGATCTTTTTCGAGTTCAATCAGGCCCTCTCAGATCAGAGATATTATCTTCATCATTTATTTCCATAGATTAACGAAGCTGGCTATTGTACTTCAACATACTGAGCATCAGTAAAGTTGATTTTGACATTGAAGCTCTATGTTGATGAAGAAGAAAACCACTTTGTGAGAAAATACGCTCCACAGAAGGCGATGTTGCCGGTACACAAAGAACTTTTACCACTAATTGACTCAACATTTTGTATATTGATGACTTTCGAAAGACCAACATATGATCATTTTTCATCTCGAATGTATTGAAATGGATCAATGGCTTTTTTTCTTTTGGCATTATTCACAAGATAAGAGAATAAACCCCCATGTCGTCGATAGCGATTAAATAGCGACGTTATAACGGTCATATAGCGATCGCTTAGTGACCCCCTTTAGCGATCGTTATTGACGTTATAGCGCAAAATGA
>JAJEKB010021246.1:13753-29138 GCA_022393335.1 Macrotrachela quadricornifera | reverse complement strand
ACAAATAACAAATACATATTTCATTTTTCTTTTCTTATGTATGTGTTTTTTTCTCTTTACTTATTATAATTGATTTTGTTTTTTCGTTTTTTTCTTTGTTGTTGTCTATTGATTCTCTATACAACATGCGCATTAATCATCGTTCGCTTTTCGTCTATATTATTTAACGTTTAATGGAAACAACAAAAACTAACGAAACGAATTTATCGTTTACGTATTGTGTATGAATCTTTTCTGATCATTAAAATAAAAATATTTGAAAAAAAAAATTCAATGAATATATTTAAAGATATCACATATAGTCATAGCGTCAAGAGTATTGAATAATAAATATGCTATATATGTTGCACTCACATATGTTATTTTATTATTAATAATAAATAGTTTTAGATGAGATCGAGCAGTTAGAGTTTGAACAAAACGATGAGAATCTTCATATTCTAGATTAACGTCGAGAAAGTAAAGTATATCTAATGCATTATTTTTACATATATTTTTTGCTATAATTTTAGCTGATTTTATTGTAATTGTAGATCTATCACAAATGGTTTGAAAGTAACTGCTGTATTTATGCTAGTTATGTTGTGCCTACTAGAATGTTCAATGATAAATGAGTTCAAAATACTTTCTAAATTTTGTTCATTAGCCTTCGTCGCTACAAGTACTGTTGAGTTTATCAAAAATGATTGAAATGAAGAATTTGAATTAGTTTCTATAAGTTAAGATCTATTTGACTCGTCGATATTTTTGTCTAAGTTCACAATATCAGAATGTATACTGTTATTGATGGGTAAGTTTGATAAGATCGAATCAATTAATTTTGCTTGAATAATTGTCATTAGAAATTAATTTTCAATTGATAAAATCTCTTTTAATTTGTCATGTTTGATAGTTTCTTTTTCAAATGATATATTACATAAAAAGTCGTCTGTTATTATCGTAGAATTTGAAGTTAATAAATTAGAAATTGTCCTTGAACATTATAAACAGATATTTGCAGGTGAAGAATTATTTGTTGACGTGATGCCAAATGCAAAGGAAATCAAACTGTCAGCTTTTAAAAAGGGAAATAGTGATTCAATTTCTTTGACATGAATAACACATAATTAAGGTCTTAGATTAACTCGACCAACAACTATAAATTGATGAGCAGCTATTAACAGAACTTTATTTTCTTTCATATAAAATGAATATTAACGAATCTTTTTCTCTGAAAAGCATTCAATAATAAATAGAATTTCTACTCTTTGCCATCCTAAAGAATAGTTCTGATTGAAGAACATTAAGCAATTTTATGCATGAAAAGAAGCCTCAATCAGGTCGCCTTTGAAATTTTCACAATTATATTTGGCAGCATAGACTTTTGTTTCAATATTCGAGAAACAATTAGTAATCGGTTTGATGGCTGTTCCATTTCTGTTCATTTATATGTCACAAAAGAGAATCAAAAGTAAATTAACTAGAATGAGAGTTTCATGCTATTTCTAAATATATATAGGAAATTTTTTTTTCTAACTTAAACTTGATTCATACAAAGCAAATCTTCGATAGAGAATAAAAACGGTGTCTATACAAAGCATCAGTTACAAAGATTCTGATAAACATATTTACTTATTTTTTAAACATTTAAATTTAATTAAAAAGGGTCGCAAAAAGCTAGAACTCAAAAGAATCAAATATTGCAAACATTTTTTGAAATTTAACGTTTGAAATATAATAGATTCTAATGGTGAGCAATGGTATATTGAAAGTGCATCAAATACGACATTTTTTAGAGCAAGTTTCTTTCTACAAACTGATACATAAGAAGATTATCTTATAATTTGAAATAACTCACCTTCAATGAAAACACGGAAATGGTTTACATGAAGAATTTGCACAAACTATCTTTTAATCAGTAAGATAATTCTGAATAGTTTTCATTCTAGCTGACTTCTTTTGATTCTCTATTACGACCTGTAAATGAAAAAAAATTGAACAGAGATATTCTATCGTAACTTCTTATACAGAAATTATTTCAATTTGTTTTTATAATGTACAGTTTTAAAGCAATTTCCTATGTAAATTTTCGCAAAAAATTGAATCATCATCTTTAATACAATCAATGAATTAGATAGTTGAGGATGACGACTACAAGATATGTTTAAATACCTCTTCTCTTTATAGTTTATTCTAATAAAACTGATCAGATAATCCATCAGATTGTTAAGTAAATAAACCATGATGAAACGATTTTCTACACATTGCCGATTGTTTTTCCTTTTATCGTATCAAACAAACATTTCTGTGAGACAGACTGAAATAATCGAAAGTAAGACTTTGGCATATCATAACTAATAAAAGATAATTAAATATAAAATTGATGAGACAAAAGTTACGGTATTTTGCCGAATTCTGAGATGAATATTATTGTTAAGAACGCATCATAGTGGCAATGAAAAATAATGCAAGACAATGCAGGAAATGATGTTGTTATAATATTTATTTTTAATGTAAATTAATGATGTAATAAAAATTCTTTCATTAAATTCAAACATTTTTTTCTTTGTTCACTAATAAAATTATCGCATTTAAAGTATGCGATAAAACTATAATTTTCTTTTTTTATTTCAAAATCAAATCACATTTGAATTTATGATGAAATATTGACAACAAATTTTCCTTTCATATTTGGACTACAATAATCATTCATCATTTTATTTGGTACTTCTTCTAATGAATAAGTTTTTATTTCCGATTTAATTCCATGTTGAGCAACAAATTTTACCATACGTTGAGCATTTTCAGTACTTGCTGAAATACTACCTTTAATAGTTACATCTCGCATCATTATATGCATCATATTAATTGGCACTGGTTCTTTTGATACTCCAACCGCTATCATTGTACCGTGTTTTTTTGTAATAGTTAATGCGTATGTATATGCTGCAACAGCATCAGTAAGAACAAGTGTTGCATCAGCACCTGGATATTTATTTGTCGTTGTTGATTGAATTTTATTAATTTCTTTAATAGTATCTGGTGCATCAATTTTACTTGAATCAATAGTTAAATCTGGTGTATATTTTAATTTTTGAATAAGATCTAATGGCTCTTGACGATTATCAATAGCAACAACTTTTAATTCCATACATTTAGCAATTTGTACAGCTAAATGTCCTAATGCTCCAAGACCAACAATTGCTAGAATTTCACCTTTTTTCAAAGTACATCTTTCAATTGCATTAAAAGCTGTTGCACCTGCACACATTAATGATGCTCCTTGTTCAAATGATATTTCATCTGGTAATGGTATAACCCAACGTGAATCTGCTTTTTGATATTCAGCAAAAGCACCATCAATTGTAATACCAGTACCATCGTAGTTATCACAATATAGTGGATTATTATTTAAACAATCAGGACATTGTCCACATGTATGATTCCAAGACAGCGCACCAACTCGATCACCAAGTTTAAATTCATTATTTACTTTTTTACCCATAGCAACAATAATACCAGTTGGTTCATGTGACGGTATAATAGGTAATTGTTTTACTGGAGCCATTCCATCACGTACATGTAGTTCTGTATGACAAAAACCAGCACTTTTTATAGCAATTAAAACATCATAATCGTCTAAGTCTGTTGGTACAGGAACATCATCATGAAATTGATAATTACCACCGTATTCATGTAAACGTATAGCTTTCATTGTTTTTGGGATATTTTCCACACTCGTCATGGTTGAATGAAACAAAAATATGAAGCGCAACTAAAAAATACCTCATTTTTTTCGATCTTATATACTTGTTTTGTACGCCAATAAGGTTTTTGTGTAATTATTCAGTAGATGACTCATTCGATTGATAAACATATCTGATATACTCTTACTTAATATGATAGATCTTGAACAATTCCTTCACTCTTATTATTGAATACTGGTATATCAAAAATTCAAACAATAATAACTAAAAGCTCAGGTTATAGTAAATGTAGCTTTGCAGAAAGTAAATTATCCAATTTATAAACACAAATCTATGGATGAAAATTTGCATCTTGTAAAAAATACTTTGATTCTAAAGAAAAAACATTTTCGAGAAAATCGAGATATCTATTATCCATTTATTAGCTGACGTTTCACTAGATAGCGAGTTGGTAAAGTACGAAATACAATGTGAAAAATGTTCGAACCTTTTATCTAACTTCTCCCAGCGTTATAATCATCACTACTATTTCTTGTAAAACCTTTCAAAAATTTCAGCTAAGAAAAGAATGCTTTTCAGATACTGTGACAAGCAGTCACTGCTCTCGTCGAAAACCATAATTGATATACATAAACTAATAAAATCTCAAAATTATTTGCTAGACAATAGAGTCATACATTCGTAGCTATTCACTGTACTAAATCTAATCGAATGGAATATAATAAATCATTAATAAAATCGTCTATAAAACAATTAATAACAACAGATATGAAATTAATTAGTACAATTTTACGTGTAAAATATGATAAACACTATAAAAGTATTGTGCAAAAACTCTGTTCCTCTATTTATAAAACAAAAAAGAATGAAAGATCCACTTCACTTTCCTTCATTCGATATTGAAGAAATGGTTTGATCTTTTTATTGAAGTTTTATTTATTCATTAGAATAATATGCACACATTATCAGTAACATCAACCCAAAAAAGTTGATTTTTCCAAAACATTCATTAGTAACAGAGGAAAAGCAGTGAATTAGCTAACATGTCATAGCCTTCCCTATGATTCTGTTGTCTCCCGTCTTACAAGAACAAAAAATAATAATAATAACTAATATTGTTGATGATTAATAGAAATAGTATCATATTTTTATCGACGTATTACTAGTGAGACATATGTTGAGTTTTATTTTGCTTGTAAATATCGACTAATTTCAACTTATACTTACTATACAAGTTTATATATATTAAGAATATTTGTCTAACGATGAATTAAATTTATTTATATGAGAGTAATTTTGGTAATAACATAGAACTATTTTCAATCAATAAATAATCGTATAAACATATATTTTTATAAAAACAAATTTTTTTATTTTGTTGATATTATTTCATCAATTAGAGTCGTAGGTTGCTCGTTAGAATTAACTAAAAAATTTATTTGACTTTTCAATTACAAAATCAACTATGATTTACTTCAAATCAGAAGATCTTTGAATATTTATTAAATAACTTTTGATAAAACACAATGGAAATCTTTAGTTTTTAGCTTTAAACGTCATAAAGTACGGACGTCGATTTATGTGAAAATGATGAATACAATAAGATAAATGCAAGGTTTTCTTAAATAGATTCAAACTTTTAATAATATTCTAATTTGATATGAAACAAAATTAATTCTGAAACTGAAAATTTCTTTATCATATATCTCTTTTAAGCATTACAAATATATTTTTTCTAAAGCAAAATATTCACTATTTATATTTGTTCATTATAGTTTGAGCCAAACAAAGACGGTATTGTTCACACTAATGATGAGTGCACGAATCTAGCTAAAAGATTGACATCATCACAAGGCGAAACAAGCTGATTGTAGTCAAAGCAATTATTGGCAATCATTGGCAATCAGATATGAGCCATTTTTAACTTCTTTGTCTGCTATTGTAAGGATAAGACATAATGATGTCTGGGCTACATAAAAGATGACTCTCATACACTCCAAATTGGGTCGATCATGACTATGCTTTGTTCTTGCAATAGGAAAGAAAAGCGTTACTGAATTCTGATTGATAGAGAGCTTTTTTTTTATCGACTAGTCAAATTTTAGTAAGATTTTTTCCTCTAATATAAGAACAAAACACAGTCATGTTCGAGCCAATCTGAGGGTTATTCGACGGCCTTTTCCATATGGTCCAAACAACGCCATGGTGCGACAGTATTTGAGTAAAGAAAAACTCAAAATTATGTGATACTTGCCCATCGCATTGACTGACACTCAATTTGAAATAAACAAAGTGCTAAATAGAAGAAACTTAAACTTCATACAATTTGTTAAGTAAGAAATCTTAACTTTAAGTTAAGTTAACGTGTCCACTCTATTGATAATTAATGGCAATCATTGGCAATCATCTGTCAATCAAAGCAATCTTTGCAATCAAAAATTCTGTTTTTTCCCTCTTAGGAGCAAATTTTTTTTCAAAACCAATGATCTTTTGAGAAAATGTCAGCTAGTAATAAATCTAAAAAATATTAACAATTATCTACTTTAGTTAATTCTATTAACTGATCAATGACAAACCCAAGGCTTGAAAGAGTCTTTCAATATTATTAACCTAGTCTATTGTATACTTTTTTCACATTTATAGTATTCATTATACTATGAAGATGCAACGTGAAGTGATCGGAACAAGGAATGCCTTTCCTAAAATCGAAGAGACAGCAAAAAACAAAAAAAATTCTCTTGTTATCTGTACGTTCTTTTCGAACCAGACATTTTCTCATTATATTCTTTGTTCAGGTTTTTATTATAGCTAGTCTTTACATAAAATAACATTGGAAAAATGCAAGTCTAAAAGTTAGTGTTGTACAAGTCATAAATGTGTCTCAAGTTACGAAGAGACTACATGTATATACTAGCACAAGAGATAGAACACGAAGTCTTAGAATCCTGAAATTCCATATTTTCATGTTCTACTTCTTGTACTAGCAAGACATGTGTCCGCTTACGAAAATAATTGTTCAAGCAATGCCCCAGTTTAAATTAGCTGCTTTTTTTTCAATAAACCTCACATATTGAAGAAAATTGTTCTATGATTTTCTCTGTAGTCAAGGAAAGTTGCCTTATATATCGTGTGACAGCACTCGCAGGCACCTGCATTCTCTGTCTTCTTTCGATGTGCACATTTTGTTTATCTGCATGATTGATTTATTATCTGCCTTCTTGCTCGTGCTGTTTTACTTTGTTCTCATTAGTTCTTGTACTTCTTCTTTCTACTGCTCAATTTGCTTAGTATTCTATCTTATACCTGTTCCATTAGTACACTTGTTTATTCTTCATCTGACATACTCATCCTCACTTATACTTATTTGTGACTGCTATTTTCAATCACTCTTCTTTTCATCTTACTGTTGATTGTTTGCTCTCTTTTCATGTTCACCACTTTTCGTCATAATTTCATCATTCGAAACTACATAGAGACACTAGACATTGTATTCCATTACATCTTAAAGATGTGGCCTCCTTCTCAGTCATGTCACTTCTGCAAGTATAAACTAAAGAGTTCTCATAAATTCATTGATAGAGAAACTGTTTTGACTATGGTTATTTTATAATTTGTACTTTGAGTGCTCTTTCGGAGTGTATAAACTCCCTAACCCTATTCAATATTTTACTGAGTGTTTATCATAAAAATAGATACATACGTAATATACTTGAAAAAAACCGTTAACATGCACTAGATAAAGATACGGAAATAAGAATATATTTGTTTTTATCGCCATTTAAGTGGAATTGAAATGATGATTATTTATTCATTGACAATAAATAAATACATCTTAAATGTTAATATATGATCATTATTAAAGAGATAGAAAAATTTCGCATTGGTGGAAGTCTTTTCAATTTTTTTTAGAAAAAAAACCAAGAAAATTTTCATTTATTAAGAACACAAAATAATATTTAATTGAAACATTGATTTGTTCAATACAATATCTCAGTTCAATCAAAAAGTTCCAATTAAAGTATACGACCAAAAAACCTAGTATTTTAGATCTATTGAAAGTATCTATTCTTAATACATATTGATTTTTATATCAACAGAGAATTTGTATAATTAGACAATATATGATTTTATTAGTTAGTAATATACATAAATTTATTTAAATAAAACAACAAGCGAATATAATATAAAAAAACAATATTTATTTCTCTTGAGAATTATCAGGACGTTCTTGAGCCATATTTAATTTATAATAGATGCCATGTTGTTGAAGTAATTGTTCATGACGGCCACTTTCTTTAATTTGACCACGATCAACAACACAAATTTTATTTGAATTTCGAATTGTTGATAAACGATGAGCAATTGTTAAACATGTTCGACCTGTTCGTGCTTGATCTAATGCTTCTTGAACAACTTTTTCACTTTTATTATCTAATGCTGATGTTGCTTCATCAAGAAGAAGTATTTTTGGATTACGAATTAAAGCTCGAGCAATAGCAACTAAAAATTAAATAATTCATAAAAAAAAGAAATTTCTTTATTCTTTTCTAAAATAAAATTTTACTTCGTTGTTTTTGTCCACCAGATAATTGACCACCTTTAGCACCACATGAAGTATCATATCCCTAAAAAATAATCATAAAACCAAAATATCACAAAAAATTTTAACAAACTTCAGGTAATGATATGATCACATCATGAATATTTGCTTTTCTTGCCGCTGTTTCAATTTCATCCTGTGTTATTTGTCGATTATTATCACCATATGAAATATTATCACGAATAGAAAGATTAAAAAGAACTGGTTCTTGTTGTACAAGACCAAGCATTGATCGTAACCATTGAATATTTAATGTTTTAATATCATGTCCATCAAGAAGAACTGTACCAGTAAGTGGATCGTAAAAACGTTGTATTAATGCAACAGTTGTCGATTTTCCACTACCAGATGGTCCAACAAGTGCTGTTGTTTCACCTGAATTACAAACAAGATTTAAATGACGTAATATACGAAGTTTTGGTCGAGCTGGATAACGAAATCGAACATCTCGAAATTCAATATTTCCATTTATATCAGACTAAAAGAAGAATTAAATAATAGAAATAATTATTTAAAATTGAAAAACTTTTTACTAGTTTTATGCCAGATGGATCATCAGGATCAATTTTTGATTGACGTTTATTTAATTCAAGTATACGTTTAGCACTTGCTTTACCTTTGGAATAATTTGGTATCATAGATGCACTACGTCCAATAGACATTGCAGCAAAAGTAACAACACTAAATACTCGAAAGACATTTTGAAATTCCATTTCATGACTTTCAACAAGTGTTATACCATAACCAAATGAAGTTGCATGTACTATATAATTAATATCAATAAATAATTATTTCAAAAAAAGAAAATTTCTTACTAAAATACATCAATGAATTAGCAAGAGAATTGGCAAATGATACATAATGTAGATATAACATACGACGTCTGATATAAAAATAAACAAAATTAATTCGAAGAAGAAAAAAAAACATTTTTTTAAATACATACCGAAAATCACGATCAAATGCTTCTTCATATAATCGAATAAAATGTTCTTCTTGATGAAGTGATACAACTGTGCGAATATTTTCAATAGCTTGAGTTGCATACTAAAAATAAATAAATAAATTATTTACAATGTATATGAATTTACATAAACGTACTTTTCCTCCATCTTCAGCATCTGATGTTGCTGCTTTCTTTTCTCCAGCTGCCTTAGAAAATTGTTGTCCTTGAATAATACCTGTAAAAACCATTAATGGAGTAAAACAAAGAATAACTAATGTAAGTTTCCATCCAGCTGTAAAACTAATTACAAGAGCAGTAACTAATGCTCCAACTGCATTGAGAATAGCACCAAATGTAGGACCAGTAAATCCTTTAAGTGAAGATGCATCTGATGAAAGACGTGTTACTAATGCTCCCAAATTATTTTCATCCAAATCAAACCATCCAATTTCTTGTCGAAGCATACTTTTAAAAGAAATTTTTCTCATACGCATTGTTAATTCTTCTCCTGCTTTAGCTAGTGTAACTGATGATATCATTTGACTAAGTGCACCACCAACACCAACTAAAAATATTACATATGTATAAGTACGTATTTTATCTTCTTGCTTTTGTAAATCAGTTTCGGCTAATGCACCAAAAACTTCAGAAAAAACTAATGAAAATGCCTAAAATTAATAAAAAAAAAATATCAAAACAATAATAAAATAGATTATAAAATGTTTATATACCGGCATAACTGCTCCAAAAGCAACTGAAGCAATTCCACCAAGTAAAAGATAAAACCATTCAGGAGAATTTAATCGTGCAATTTTTAATATAAATGGCGTACTACATAGACGGGGTTTTTCTTCTTCATCAATTATTCCAATATCATTTCCTGTTTCACTAATTTCCGATGCAATTGATTTAACTGAAACAATAGACGAACGTCTTAACGGAATTGACATACGACGAGATGGACGACGTGGTCGAGTTTTTAAAGATTCATTAGCTTGTTTAGCTAATGCTTCTTCCATTTCATCTTCTTTATCACTTTCGGGTTCTTTTGTTTTTTCTTTTTCACTTTGAGCAGTAACCAATTCATAATAAAGACCTTTAAGTTGCATTAATTCATTATGTGTGCCATATTCAACAACTTTTCCACGTTCTAATCCAACAATAATATCAGCATTTTTTATTGTACTTAAACGATGTGCTATAACAATAGTTGTTCGACCTGATTTAGCTTTATCCAATGCATCTTGAACAACTCTTTCACCTTGATTATCTAAAAATAAAAAAAAAACAAATAAATCATCAAAAAATTCAATATTTTAGTAAAATACCTAAAGCTGATGTTGCTTCGTCAAGTAATAAAATTTTTGGATTCGAAATTAAAGCTCGAGCAATAGCAACTAAAGATAAATAAATAAGTAAGTTTTTTTTTTAGTTTTCATTTAATCTTACCTCGTTGTTTTTGTCCACCACTTAATTTATCTCCTGATGATGTTTTATAATCCTTAAAGAAAAAAAAAGAAAAGAATAAAAAAGAAATTTCTCTTCTTATAATATTTATAAATTATACTTGAGGTAATTGCATAATAAAATCATGTGCATTAGCCATTTTAGCAGCAGCAACAATTTCTTCAAATGTTGCATCACGTTTTCCAAATCGAATATTATCTTCGATTGTACCAAAAAATAGAACAGGTTCTTGAGAAACAATACCAATATTTGATCTTAACCAACTTAAATTAAGTGAACGTATATCACGACCATCTAATAAAACTTCTCCTTGCTCTGGATCATAAAATCGTTGAATTAATTGTATTGTTGTACTTTTACCACAACCAGATGGACCACAAAGTGCTACTGTTTTTCCGGATGGAATTTTTACACTTAAACCATTAAGAATCTATTTTTAAAAGAAAAATAAAAACATTCAATTATAAAAATATGCATTAATTTATTTCTTACAGGTGCGTCTTGTCGTGATGGATATGTAAAATGAACATTTTTAAATTCAATATCTCCTGTAAATTTCGATGGAATTTCACCATCATTATTAAATATATTTATTTTTGATTCACGTTCAATTATATCATATATATTCCCACCAGAACCTGATGCTTCAGCAAATGATTGTATATTTGGTATTAAATTAGCTAATGAAAATGTTGATGTTAAACAAGAAATAAATATCTAAGAAAACAAAAACAAATAAAATAATTCTTAAACAATAAATTAAAATAATATATCAATACATACAACCATCCAATGACCAGCTGTATAATTTTGACATTCAGTTCGAATTAAATATGGTCCATACCAGAAAATAATTGCAATACCACCATATAGAACGATATTTACTATTGCTTGTGTTACACCTAACATCACACCTTTTTGAATTCCAACGCGTCTACCTTTGGTCAAATTTTTTTCATATCTATTTGAATTAAAAAAGAAAGAAAGAAAGTTAATAAATCATTATTTGATGCTATGGAATATTTTATTTTAAATGGATCATAAAGAATTTAGAAAAATCTAATTTCAAGGTTTTTGAATTACTTAGAATTTTTCTTAAGCATTATTCACCACATGAAATCTTCATCATTTTCTTATTTAATCGAATATCCTTTGAGATTAATAAAACTATTGAGTGCTATAGATGAGCTATTAAATTGGTCAATATATTCTCACAAAATACTCTGTACAAACCACGATACTATTGAACATAGACTAATTCGAAATAAGTCACTGATGGTTGTTTGTCTCGGGTGCTTCTTACAATAATACATTGATTCTTTAGTTCATATACACACAAAGATCCTTATGGTTAGTATATATTTAGTCAGAAGGTATAGGGAGCATTAATGATTATGTGGACAAGCTGTAGGTCGCGCTGATTTTCCTTAAATAATTTACAAGAAAATATGACTTTTATTTTCAAATTAACGTCAATTATTTCTATGGATAAAATTTATTAATTCTTGAATTTTTAAATATATATATTACCGTTCTGTTTCTTTAGATTGTCCACTAAATGCTGTTACTGTTCTTATTGCACCTAAAACTTCTTGTGCAATTGCATTTGCTGTACTATAAGCTTCTAATTCTAGTACAGTATATCTAACCATAACCTAAATTAATATTTGAAATAATAAATAATTATTTCTACAGATTATTTTTAACTTACTTGAATTAAAAGATTAAATGAAAGAATAATTAATGGTGAAATTGAAAGAAAAACAAGTGTTAATTTCCAACCAGTATAAAGTGCAAATATTAATGAAGAAATAATTCGAGATAGAAGACAAATAAAATCTGCTACACGAAAACCAGTGCCTTCTCGCATATTTTCAAGATCATCAACAAGACGACTAGATAATTCACCTAAATTAAAAATTTCTTATTAAATTAAAAAAAAGAAAAATATAAATTTCAAACCAGCATTTCGACAATCAAACCAACCCATTTCTTGCCTAAGAATACTTCCAAAAAGTGCATATCGAATTCGACGTATTTGTCGTTCTGAAGCACTCATCTAAATTCAAATCTCATTATATCATTTCAATATTAAAAAAAAACAATCAATATATTACCCATAAAGCATAAGCTATCCAATGAAGGACAATACTTGCTGCACCTAATGTTGCATACCATTTAATAATACTTTTAATTGTATCATACGGACTACCAGTAAAAACTGAATCTGTATAACTAGATTAAAAATAAAAGTTTTATAAGAATCTAATTTTCACATATATATATATATATATATATATACCAATCAGTTGATGATGCTGTAGAATTTCCTTTGCCTATATTAACTAAACCATTCATAACACTTTGAAATAACCACATCATTATTGGCATTGCTGCACCAGTTGCTAAACCTAATTGAAAAAAAATTTCATATAAAATGAAATAAATATTTGAATTTTACCTGCAATAGTACCCCCTATCATAAATAAGATATCCCATATATCAGCAAACTTATACTAAAAATAAAAAAAAAGAATAAGATGAAATATGATTTTTTTTTATGTAAAAAACATACAATTTCGAATGTTTTTAATTTTCGTCCTTGAGGTTTCTTTTTCTCATCGGATTCTTTTTCTTTTTCTTTTCCATTTTTTTTAAATAATCTATATATAAAACTTTTGTTTGGAATATCCTTGGTTGGTTCCACTGGATCATTTGGAACTGTAATATTTGTATTATCAATTTCTTCTTTACCCAGTTTTTCATTTATATCATTATTCAATGGACTCACTTTTCCACCGGATTTTAAATGACCATTTGTTGTTGACATCATTTCATATAAAAGAGACAAAAGCTTTGTTTTAAAAATTCAATTTGAAAATGAGTGATTGAGCTTTATATTTATACTATAGAAGTTTCAATGATTTTCTTTTTTTTTCTTTTTTTCTTTCTTTTTTATTTGTCCTCATCGTTCTTTTAAGTATGGCATAAACATACCTTTGCGTTCGAGAAGTACGGATAGGTATGAGAAAAAACAAACGTTCATACCATTCTTTCAAGTATAAAATAAAAAAAAGACATTTGACAAGCAGTACTTTTAAAAAAGTTCTCTTAATCGTACATGGTGTTGACAGAATGAGAAAGAAACTACAAAAAGAAGCGTCTTCTTTGGCAATGTTGACAACACTTATTATTAGAATATGATGAAATATTATTAAAGGGTAACGAATTTCGATTGTGTCATTTTATAATTAAATTATTGACTTTTCCTAAAATTGAAAAATTTTTTTGTAATTTATTACGCATTTTAAATAATTCTTTCTTCAAGGACTATATAACCATAAATATATTTACCTATAAACATAAAACGACACGCGAACTGGTTTCTACTTGCCTTGAGCGATTTGAAAAAATAAGAATAATGTTAAAAGAATTTTTTAAAAAAAAATATATATAGAATAAGCTAAATACATATTTTGATATTTTTAAAAATTCAATCCCATCTATATGAAACTTAATGAAATTTATTACAATAAAAATGATTCGCTATCAGCAGCAGACGGTTTGTCAGTTTGATCTAATACGATAATATAACTTTTACAATATTTATTATACATAAAAATATTGATAAGAAAAAAAGAACAATTAACAATGTAACTCTTTAAAAAAATATATAAGTAAATCAATCAGCTGAACAAATAAACTTTGGAGAACATATCTTCATAAACTAAATAAATAATATTTTGTCCATAAATCAAGAATATTCAATTATTTTTAGTTATTTGATCTATCTTGTGCTAATGCTAATTTAGCATAAATTCCATTTTGTTTTAATAAATCTTCATGTGTACCCTAAAATAAAAAGAATTTTCGATTTTGTTTTTAAATAATAGAATTTTTAATAAAACAAACTTCTTCTGATATTTTTCCCTGATTAACAACAGAAATTTTATTTGAATTTTGTATTGATGATAAACGATGAGCAATTGTTAAACATGTTCGACCAATTCGAGCTTCATCTAATGTTTTTTGAACAATTTTTTCACTTTTATTATCTAATGCTGATGTTGCTTCATCAAGTAAAAGAATTTTTGGTTTACGAATCAATGCTCGAGCAATTGCAACTTAAAAAAATAAGTTGGTTTTTTATTATTTATTATTTTTATTTTACTTCGTTGTTTTTGTCCACCAGATAATTGACTTCCTTTTGTTCCACATAATGTTTCATAACCCTATCATAAAATATAGATAAAAAAAGAATAAATCAAAAAAAAATTTTTATTCAAATAAAACCTGTGGTAATGAAATAATTAATTGATGAATATTTGCCATTTTTGCAACATTTTCAATTTCTTCTTGTTTTATTTCTCGATTATTATCACCATAAGCAATATTATCACGAATAGAAAGATTAAATAAAATAGGTTCTTGTTGAACAAGACCTATTAATGATCGCAACCATTGAATGTTTAATACTTTAATATCATGTCCATCAAGTAATATTTTTCCTTTTAATGGATCATAAAATCTTTGTAATAATGAAATAGTTGTTGATTTTCCACCTCCTGATGATCCAACAAGAGCTGTTGTTTCACTAGATAAACATTTTAATGAAAATTTTTTTAAAATACGAAGAGTTGGTCGATTTGAATATCGAAAATAAACATTATTAAATTCAATATTACC
>JAJEKB010021246.1:0-13743 GCA_022393335.1 Macrotrachela quadricornifera | reverse complement strand
TCTTTTCTCGTTTGAGCTGTAACTAATTCATAATAAAGACCTTTTTCTTCCATTAATTTATCATGTGTTCCATTTTCTATAACTTCACCATGTTCTAAACCAATTATTAAATCAACATTTCGTATTGTACTTAAACGATGAGCTATAACTATTGTTGTTCGACCTTCTTTTGCTTTATCTAATGCATCTTGTACAATTCTTTCACTTGTGTTATCTATTTTAATATAATATTATTTTTATACAAATAAAATAACAAACTAACCTAATGCACTTGTTGCTTCATCTAATAAAAGAATCTTTGGATTTGATATTAATGCTCGAGCAATAGCCACTAAAATAAAAAAAAAACATATTATTTTTTTCATATCAAATGGTATGATATCTGAGCTTCTAACAGATGAGTTTTCACAGTTGAGTCTTGCACTATTTGAGCTCTCAACATTTGAACCTCACACGAGTAAGTCTTGTTGAAAAATAAAAGAAGATTTATCGAGGTGAATATGTTGTATGCAAGATCTAAGTCATCACACAAGATAAACAAAAGTTAACAGATTTTGAGAATTTTAGTAAAAGCTGGTGCAATTATTCAAAGACATTCCAACTCTCGTAATCCTAATGCTTGAAAATTTTTCTACTTTTTCTGTATATGTCATGAAAATTTCTAGATCTTTTATCAAAAGTCTTATCTAATTGTGTACTAGATTTTGCACTACCAAACACACTTTTGCGTTCAATCTAGAACAAAACTTCTCTGTATCTCTCCTACTCCTCTATTTTACTGTCGTCAAGACACCTCTGTAATTATTTACCAGGCAGATATACAAATAGATCTTGGATACAAATGTGTTTAATATAGTTTAGATATAAGAACATGATATTTCCTACCCTAGACGTGAACATTCTGTTCAAGATCCTGATTTAATAGTAATTAAAAAAAATGATTTGCCAATAGTTAGAGCTAGATCCTGTGAAGACTTTTTAAGAATATATGATTTGTATTCAAGGATGTGAAAAAGAGAAAAATCCTTTTCAACTCTTTTCCAGTTGACATTTCGCGCAAACTTGGTTTCTTGCGTTTGTAGTAGAAATCTGACTTGGATTCAGATTTTGCATCCCATTTCATACGAGATGGTTTATTTCAGAAGGATTTAACTCTATCCATGAAAGAATGATCACATTTGTTTATCGACCAAGTGTATTTCTACCCGATCCTTATAGATTCCTTCCATATATCAAATTATGTTGCATCTAAATCTTCAAAATTTGTTAACTTTTGTGCACGTTGTTTGGTAGTCCAGATCTTACATACAAGATGTTCACTCGCATATGTCCTCTTTTGTTCTTTCAATAAGACTTAATCATGTGACGCTCAAGCATTGGAAGCTCAAATATCGATATATTCTTATATGCATCATAAGAATAATTATAATTTATTTGATATACCTCGTTGTTTTTGTCCACCACTTAATTTATCACCAGATGCTGTTTTATAACCCTATAAACAAATGAAAATAATTAAAAAAATATTTATTCATAAAAGATTAATGATAATAATAATAATACTTGTGGAAGTGTCATTATGAAATCATGTACATTAGCCATTTTAGCTGCATTTTGTATTTCTTCATCTGTTGCATCAGATTTACCAAATCGAATATTATCTTCAATTGTTCCTGTAAAAAGAACTGGTTCTTGACTAACTATTCCAATATGTGATCGAAGCCAATTAACATTTAATTTTTTAAGATCTTTTCCATCAAGTAAAATTTCACCATCATCTGGATCATAAAATCTTTGAATTAATTGGATTATTGTACTTTCTATTAAGAAAAATAATTAAGCGAGTTTATTTAAAAGTAAAATAATTTGAAAATAATTACTTCCACATCCTGATGATCCAACTAAAGCAACAGTTTTACCAAATGGAATTTTGAATGATAATTTATTAAGAATCTAAATAAAAGAAAAAACTGAAGAATTATTTTTAATAATATTTTGATACTTGAGCTTCTTGTCTTGCAGGATAAGTAAAATTAACATTATTAAATTCAATATTTCCAATAATAGTTTCTGGTTTATCACCTTCATTACTGAATGCATCAATTTTTGTTTTCTATTAAAATACGAAAGAATATTTATGTTATAATTCCATTAGTCTTAGCTTACTCGTTCAATCATATCAAAAATATAACTTCCACTTCCTGATGCTTCTGCAAAATTTTGAAGATTTGGAGTTATGTGTAGTGCAGTGTATGTTGCTACCTGATGCATAACAATATCAAACAAAATATATTTATTTTTGATTATTACAAAAAATATAAAAAGAAGCTAACGTACCATACATGTGACAAATACCTAAATATATCATAAGTAAAATTAAATCTTAATAAATAATGATCAACTTACGACAATCACACTACCAGCTGAATAATTTGTGCATTCAGTTCGAACAAGATATGGACCATACCTATATAATTAAGTAAATAAAGAAAAAAAAATGATGTCAAAACTATGAAGTTTACCAGAGTGTGATTGTAAATGCCGTGAAAAGAGCGATTTGTGAAATACCTTGACATATTCCCACATATAAACCTTTTCTTATTCCAACTTTATGTGCTTTAATTAAACTATTTGCAAATCTAAAATTATAAATAATGTAAGAATAACGAAAGCATATCATAAATATACCTTTCTTCTTCTTTTTTTTGTCCATGAAATGCTGTTACTGTTCGAATATTTTGTAAAACTTCTTGAGCTATAGATGATGCCGATGCAAATGCTTGTACCTCTTTTCTTGTATATTTAACAACAATCTAAATTGATATGCTCTCTTTAAATAATTCTATTGAATGCTCTATTACTTTAATTGTTATATCAAAAGTAAGAATAATAAATGGAGATACGGATAAGAAGACTAATGCTAATTTCCAACCAACTATAAGTGCATAAGTAAGTATAGATAGCATTCGAGATAAAAGCATCACAAAATCTGGTACACTTGTACTATAATTCAAAAAAAATTTAAAATTCAAAGAATAATTTCCATAAGTTATTTATAACGAATTCCGCAGAGGAAAGGATGAAAGTTGTTTGCTGCTTCGAAATAACTTTGATTAAAGCGTTTATGTTAGAAAGAATAATGAGATCTAAAGATCATGAAAAATTAGTATTGTTCAAAAGGTCGGAGTCTTTATAAATATCATTCGAAATCAATGGACTTACACAAGAATATTACTGTAAAATCTATTCCTTCTCAATTTCGACATCTATTACAATCTACATTGACACAGATAAACTATATATGAAAAAAAAACATGTTCGGTTTTGAACTAGTATTAAATATTCGTTGCATTTTTCGTGTATAGAACTATTACAAAACTATAGATATAACTACGACTTTAAAAGTACATTGAAAATAGTATAAAAGACTACGTACTTAATTTAGAAGTTTCTTTAGATATGAATTATGTCTAAATTAATTGAATAATTGTACTTTCGATAAAACTGAAGTTTTTTTTATGTCATTTGAACTAAATCTAAAGTCAATAGGCTCATCTTATTTCTTTCATCAATATCTACAAAACTCCTATATACACTTTTCTGACATAGCTTTCATTAAACAGAGAATGCACATCGAGTATCATAGAAATATTATGGTGGCTCTCGTCCTCTAATCCGAAACGTTGGTCATTAACTCTAAAAACATATCTTAGTAACAAAACAAAGGATAACATTCTATCAACGTTTTTTCCGTCATTTAGTGCAATCCTCATCCATAAGGTCAATACTGCACCCTAAAACAATCGATTTATCAAAGAATTTAAATCAAATTTAGCGAGCTGTAAAAGCAAAAAAGCTGTTTTTTTTTTTTAGGTACACGAGACAACTTTACCTGTTGAATCGTTTTCTGTACTATAGATGGCAAAATTTATAAAAAAAATGCCGCAACGTTGTTAACAACCTAATACAAAACTATCAAATCTTTAGAATTTACTAAAATACTTTTCAAGTTCATTCAGTTAATAGATTCAAAGATTGATTAATTTTTATAAGAAACTTGAACTCGTTCACAGAATTTTAAAATGATGAAAAGAGAAACTTCATTTCGTGTGCTACCGAGAAAGAATTTATTCAAATTCGATATTCAACTTACTTTTTTTTTGAAAGAATCTAACAAAATAATGCTTAAATATGATAAAAATTCTATATGTACATACGAATATTCTTCGTCTCTGCTTGAATCTCCTATAAAAATAGCAGACTGCAAATCGAAGAAAATCTCTCAATTATATTATTTTTTTTTCTAAGATAAAAAATGTCAATCAAACTTTTTTAATACTATCCATCACTTTATCATCAGAAATGTAAGCTGAAGTTTTATATATTTAAGAGTAGCAAACAAATCATACCATTTCCTTTGCATAATCCGTTTAAAAATAATATATATATACCTTATTCCATCTTTAATTTTATTTAAATCTTCAATAAGTCGATTACTTAATTCTCCTGAATTATGAACATCAAACCAACCAATTTCTTGTCGAAGAATATTTCGAAAAAGTTTATATCGTATACGTCGTATTTGTCTTT
This sequence comes from Macrotrachela quadricornifera, assembly GCA_022393335.1. Lineage (NCBI taxonomy): Eukaryota > Metazoa > Rotifera > Eurotatoria > Philodinida > Philodinidae > Macrotrachela > Macrotrachela quadricornifera. The sequence continues at coordinate 9,153 of JAJEKB010021246.1, read as the reverse complement.
CACCAGCTAATATCCATGTTACCCAAGCAGTATAACATAAACAAATACTAATAAATCCAATAAGAATATAATATTTTATTATATTTTGTATTGCATCATTAGGTGATACATTATTCGTATTATTCAATGAAGCAGAACTAGGAATAAATTAATAATTAAATAAAAATAAAAATAATATTCATATACCATTCATCAAATTTTGTTGCATTTGTTTGTAATTTACCTAAATCCACAAGACTATTTGCTACTCTGCGATATAAATAAAACATTAATGAATTACAAGCTAAAAATAAATAAATTGAATAAGATTATCTTTTTTTATTATTATTAATACGTACCACCAGCTGTGATTGCTATAATGGAATGAACAAAAAGAAAAAAAGAAAATTAATATTAATAAAAAATTGAAATTTAAATAAAAACTAACCACATAATGTTCCAATAATCATTAAAATAATATCAAATTTATCAGCAAATTTATAGATTTCAAATAGTCTTAAATGACGAATTTGAGATTGTTTAGATTTATTAAATAATGAAAGTTTAGAACGATGATTTGATGATTTTTGTTGAGTTAATTCATCATTAATATCAATATTAAGTTCTTTTGTTGTTGATTTTAAAATTTCATCTTCTAGATCATTTAAAATTGTTATTGTTTTCACATCAATTCTATTAAAACAAAATAATAAATTAAAATAAAATTTATTTACACATACTTTTCAATATCATTATGTTTTAATTTTTCTTCAGATAAATTAGTTGATGAAGAATTATTTGATTGATTTTCAATACTGGAATTTGTCATTGTATTTTATTCATATCTAAAATAAGAATAGAATAAAAATACACACATTATATATCATCGGTCACGCCTTATAAATATATATTATATTCGTCGGTCAAGTTAAATGAATATAATACATTGGTTGACAGTTTTGGGGGCGCTAAGTAAATGTTTATTTCTTTTTCTTTTTTTTTTTTAAATATATAAACAAATACATATATTATTCATGATGAATTTAATGTTTTTTATTAATAAAACAAATTTTTTTTTAAAGAATTCTTACAATAGTTTAATCACATGTAGTATAAAGAGAAAGAAATTAATAAATACTATTCATATTATGTTGATTTTATTTTCATTTTCAAAGAAAAATTAGAATTATACATAGAATAATCAAAAAGTGCTTGGAACATTTTTTCAATAAACTTTTCTCATCAAATATTGAGATTGTTCGATCTTATATATTGTGCAGAATTTCATTTAGAAACATCATGTATGAAGAAGTTTTCATGACTTCTCGTATGATATAACAGAAAAATTTACCAATGTAAATAATGTATAATTGCCTATTTAAATCATCGAATAAACACGGATGGTATAAAATTAAAAGAATAAGATGAATGAACCGTCACAATTTCCTAGTTATTGCTTTAAACCTTTATTCAACAAGATTAGAAGAGAAAGATGATATTTCAGTTTGTAGTTTCAATCAAGATACATCACGATATTGCGTTGCCTTACACAAGGAAAAATTGTGATGGCTCATTTATCTTATTCTTCTCACTCTCTGTCATTCGTGTTTTGATTACTTAAAGAGACCATTACATACTATGTACAATGATAAATTTTTCTATCAAACATTATTAAAAAGGCTTTCTGTTATATCATATGATGAGACTTCAAAAATTTCTTCACAAATGAGTTTTTCGAACACAATTCTGTACTATCAAATAAAAACAAGCACTCTCAATATGCGTTGGAAAAGGTTGTTAAAAATATTCTATGTAATCCTTTTTTTAATACGTTATTCTTTAATAATGAATGCAACAGATTAAATGACGATATTTGTTATTTCAATTCTCGTTCATTTAATATATTGTATTAAAAAAACAAAAAAAATAAATCGCAAGATGCAGCGTGATAAGCTCCACAATTTACATAATACCGTGCAAGGTAGTCAACCCACTAACGAGTGGTATTATCAAATAAAACAATTATTTTCGGTTATATCACAAATGTATGAATGTATTTTATTGTACAAGTGAACAGCTACATGTAGGTGTTGAAAAAAGTTTACACGAAAGAACTAGAAGAACCCATATGACGTGATGGAAGGACACATGACGTCATGGAAGGATGACCTGATGAACGAACATACATGACGTCATGAGAATGAGAGAACGAAAGAAAATATAAGCGGAATATCCATATATGATGACGTTGCAACAATGATATAGAGAAAGAGAAAAGAAAAAAATGATGGAGATATAATGTTGCTATTTAACAACCGTTTATTTTACAGTTACACGTTTTATTTTTAGAATGGGTAAAATTTAGAGCAATGAAACTTCGACTTCGCGAATTAAGGTTTTCTGATATAAGATAAATTCGTTTATCCGTTTATAATCGTAGACCTATTCATGCTGCATCTTCTAATATTCTTTTTTTTAAATACAATATACTAACTGAATGAAATTTGAAATATATAGTGCAATCATCTAACTTACGGGATTTGTTATTTGTTTGCTTGTATTCTTTGATGAACTGATTATACAATTTATCATCTTGTAAAAATAAACATTATGCGATAATGAAATTGTTTTTTTGATATGTTACTATTGATGAAGTATTTTGTCAACAGATGCTATACTTACTATGAATGATATTATTATGTTATAATTCGTAGTATATATTTTTTTTATATATTAAAAATGATTGAGGTGCGGGTTGCAATCAAGGTTGATTGAAAACGTTTTTTGAGTCACTTTTTCCCTCGAATGTAAAATTATCTTACTATGTTTATATTTGACACAACAAGGTTAAATCTCATTAACTTCTGCTATGTGACATAATGTGTGACACATAAATTCTGAAGGAAAATAAATGACATGGTTTTTATTAAATTTAGTATTTCTAAATTCGTTTTAGTTTTTAATCCATTAATAGGAAATTTTTATTTTTATTTTATAAGAACAGAAAAAAAGCAAAGGAAACGTGACAATCAAATATTTAATGATGTTTTTTTTTAATAGGCACTTATTTTAAATTCATCAATTTGAACTCGTAAAACGTTTAAAACGAGTAATATAAGTTGACGGACGATGATCAAGAAGCCACATACCAGCAGGTGATGTTGGATTACGATAAGCATGAATATATGTTACAGCAAGTGCAATAAGAGAAAGTATAAGAACAGATAATAAAAGTGTAAGAAGTATTGTACGAAATGTTTGATACATTGAAGAAGGTCGAGATGATGATAGAGATGGTTGTTTTCTTTTTTCAAAATTAGATATTGGTGATGGTGATGATGATAATGAAAAATAATTATTTTCATAAATATCTTCCATATTATTTGAACATGCATCTTTAGAAGCTAAACGATGACATTGTGCTACAATCCATTGTTGACGTGAACGATCATAACCATCAGAACATTTTTGTATATCATCACACCATGAACAATTATATCGTTTACCACGATTAGCCAAACATGATGAACAATCAGTAAATGTATTACAAGCTTTAAGAAATAAATAGAATATATAACAATATTTTAATATTTGTATTTTTATAAAATTATATTAAAAGATTATAAACATTAGTTTTTGTTTTAATGAAATTATCATATATTATCTTTCAATTGGTATTGGAATAAATTTGGTTTAATTCACTTATGGATTTATTATTACTGTTATTAGAATTTTAAAAATTCTATAAATTTTTAAAGAAGATAGTCAGAGTCTTGGATTTTTTATAGTTTGAAGAAAGGAAGCAGGAAACGTATACTAATAGAGAAAGTATACTCTATCGGTATACGTCCACTGATCTTCTCGGTACTTTCCTGTTTTGACCCCCCACCTTTCTTTACAATATAGAAAAACAATGGGTGGGGGGGTCAAAACAGGAAAGTACCACATAATTGAATATTAACGTATTAAAACTTCATAGAATTACATATTTTACTATCACTATATCAATAAATAAAGGCACTTACTCTGATCCATATCAAAAATAATTGAAACTCCATTTTTAATTTTTTCTTTATCTAAATTAATTTTATCATAAAGTGTTACAACTCGAACAATATGTTCATTAGTTGAATGTTGTGACATATATGCATCCGAAAGACCAATACGATGAGCATGATTTATACTAGAAACTTTCACTTTTGGTATATTTAAATAATTAAAATAAATATTTCCTAATTAAATACAAAAAAAAGAAAGAAAATATTTTTTTTAAATAAAAATTTATAATATAAAACCGGTATTTTGTAAAATCATTTGAAATGTAAATGGACCAGCATCTTGTTGATCTTGTAAATAAATTTTATTCCATGTACATATAAAATGTGTACTATTATCATAATATTTTATTTCACTTTCATTACCAATTGATGCATCAAAATTTGCCATAAATGGTGCAATACTTAAAATTAAAAAAAATTCTTTTTTTAAAATTATGAAATATAAATGAAATATTTAATTTACTATTGTGTACTACCAATCAATGCTGAATGAAGTAAATCACCCGTATAAATAAAACCTAAAAATATATTGAATATTATAGGTTTTTTTTGTTAAATTCATGGAATAAAAAAAGCATCAGTGAAAAATCGAACCAATGATTTTATAGCAAAAAATGGACGTTAATAAAAGCAGAAAAAATAGAAGTACAATATTAACTTATCACCATCACTTACGATAAGATCATATCACTATCGATTTCATGTAAAATAAAATAAATAATATTCATTAAAATAGTAAAAATAATTACCTCCGGTTGCAATTAAAATTTTATATATAGAATGACCATAAAATGGAAAATCAAATTTCAAATTAATTCTCTAAAATTTAATTTTAAACAAAAAAAAATAGAATAAGCAAAAAAAAAAATTTTTTTCACATACAAATGCTGATCGATGTCGATTAGAAAGTGCATGAATACGAATAAATTGTCCATTATCTTGTATAAAATTCATTGGTATCCCATCAGTTTTTGGTATAATATATGAAACATTATAATATTGATGATCATTCTATAAAACAAAATACAATAAAGAAAAAAAAAATTTTTTTTTATTATTATTATTAACATACAACATAAACAGTTTGTTCAGTATTATTAAATAAATTTTTATTTGTATTAATAAATTTTAAATCATTATCTTCATCAATATAAACAAGTTGTGATGATAATGTTGTTGATGGTGGTGTTATATTTTCATTATTTAATAAATGTAATCGATCTTTTAATTCATTTTTATTTGTTGTTATTGTTGTACGAATTAAATCTAATATTGTATTATTTCGAACTAAAATTTATTATTATAAATAATAAAAATCCTTAAAAATAAATTACTTGAACATAAATAATTTTCAAGAAATACATCAACTTGTTTCATTTTTAATGGACATTGTTCTTCAATTTCTTTTTTTACATCATTCATTAAATTTGATATAAGACTAAACAATAAAAATTGTATTACATTAATATTAGAATTATTTTCTATTAGATATAATTTTCAACAAAAAAAAAGGTGAAACTAACTCGCAATAATTTTCATCATTATTTTTAGTCCAACGTGAAGATAAATTTTTTAAAATTATTAATCGTTTTTCATGTGAACATAATTGATTTTGATCATTAATATTACAATTATTTAAACCAAGTAAATGAAGTAAATTAAGAATTAAACTTCCAAAAGATTTTATATTTAATGGACAATGAACTGTTTCAAGACAAGATGATAAAGCTCTATAATAGAAAATAATTAATAAAAAAAAAATTCAAATCTTTTTTATAGTTTTATTTTACCTGCATTCTGTTAAATATGAACAAGTATGAAGTTTAATATAAACATTATGTCCACATGATATTTGATTTTTATCAATTTCGGGATAATGCCAAGGTATTTGATCACGTTTTATTCTATTATTTGTTGAAATTATCTTATAAGGCATATAATAATTATGATATGGATCATTCATTAATAATATATCTTCTTTTATTCCATAAGATTTATTTAATAATAATATTAAATAAATAAATATTTCAATGAAATAAATCATTTTTTAATTATCTAAAAATTGAATTTCAAATGTTATATATATACATCTAATCTTTTGTATACATGAACAATGAATAAAATGACAAAGACAATAGTGTATGTTTTTTTTTTGTTTAATGTGTAAAAGAGAACGAAAAGAAATCGAAGAAGATGAAGAACATGATGAAATAGGTATGTGAGGTCACCTGTATATTTCTTTCTGACTGAATCAATGAAGGTAAATCGAATGTCTCATTGATTATGCACGTTATATTCGTTGTTTGTTCTCTTCCTCTTCTTGACGACAAACGATTAATTGATCATTATCATGAGAAAAAACTAATCCCTTCGACTGTATTTTCTTTTCTTCATTTATATTTTTTTTCTCGTCGTCTAAACATGGCTTCAAATAGTAATGGTACATCAATATCTACTGATGATCGTTTAAAACAAGCTTATGAAGCATTATCAAAACGAAATAATAATCGTTCATTAAGTCTTAAAGATGCTGGTATAGCTATACGTGCAGCTGGTTATAGTCCAACAAATAGTGAACTTAAAAAATTAATTGATATAAAATTTGGTACAACTTATTCTCATCAATTATTTGATTTAAAAACAATTGAAGATTTATGTATTGGTTTAAAAAAACGTTCAGAAAAAGAAGTTCATGATAGTTTAAGATGTTTTGATTATGAACGTAATGGTTTTGTATCAGCACAAGAATTAAAATATTTTTTAAGTACACGTGGTGAAAAATTAAGTGAAGAAGAAATTGATGAAATGTTACGTGATTTAGATATTGATCAACAAGGAATGTTATCTATTGAACAAGCATTATCATTATTTTTTGTTGGTGATTATACAGAATAAAAAATTTTTATTATCTGAAAAAAAAAGAAAGAAAGAAAGAACATGAAACATACAATAAATTTAATTTTTTGTTTTTTTTTTTTGTCTTTTAAAAAGCTGCTAATTCTGTTCGTCTTTTTTTTCTTATTCCATCATCAAGTGTTAATAAAGTAAGAAATGAAAAAAATAAACTAAAAGATGATAATATATGCCATATATCATGTACATCATATGTATTTAATAATATACATGAACGATTACGCATTCGTGATATAGCTGGTACAACTTCATAACTTTTAACTTCTTGATAGAAAAAATATAATGATGATGACCAGAATAAAATAGCCAAAAGAAGAAATACGATAGCAAAACGTGTAAAATGTTCACGATGAATTATTTTCATTAAAATATAATATGTTAAATAAATAGCTAAATTACCAAGAAATACAAATAAAAGATGATTTGGAAATGATTCAGGTTGTACAATTGCACCATAAAGTGCAAATGCTATATTTATACAATTCACTGGAATAAGAATTAACATACGATTTAAATAACGTGGACGAGAGAAAAAACCATTTTCTTTTACCAAACGATATAAATGAATCTATAGAAAGACAAAAATAAAAGAAATTATATAAATTAGAGATTATAGATAATGTGAATAGTTTTATTGTATTTTTACACTACTATTAACATTAGAAGACAATTCATTTCGGATGGAATTTGAATAGGTTTTGATAGGAACAAATTAGAGGTTGATGGGCTTCAGTATTGGATAATCAAAATTCAAGAATATACTTCTATATGCAAAATCTTTTCTTAGATAAAATCTGAAGATAGATTTTTCGAAAAATCTTTGGAAAATTATATTGGATATATTTCGAATGTTTTTTGTCATTCAAGTGTTTTGTTGACTAACCTCATTTATCGATTATTATCCTGATCAATTGATTCGATTAAATCCGAGTGATATTTTTTCCTAGTTTTGTATTCATACGAAAAAAAAACGAATTTCGGATACTAAAATGTTCAAGATAAATTATTGTTTCCTTGATATTTTCCGACTTTTTGTCTCTTGCAAAAAACATGATTCGAATAGTGTTTTTCTCTAGCAAACAGACACAAGGTTGACTTTTTCTAAAAGATAAAAACTTCAATTTGATCTAACATCAGTTAATATCTATTATAATTCTTTGAATTTAAAATTTTAGATGTAAAAAAAGCTGAGTAAAAGTATTCTTACAAATTAAGCATAAATAATAGATAATTTATAAAACTTACATGAACACGAAAAGTAACTTTTAATCTTCCCATATAATATATTTTTCCTGTAAATGCTAAACAAGCCATAATATGAATAACAGTATATGTTATCCAAAACCATTGTTCATCATAATACTATTTAGAAAAAGAAAAATAAATATAAATTCTTTTGTTTTTCTAAAACATACAACTCCAATAACTGTAATAAGTATAATAACAGCTAAAAATGAAAATGATCCAGCTGAACGTGGATTTATATCTGGATGTCTTGTTTGATAAATTTTGATTATATTTAAAACAGCTATTATAAACATAAAACTTGTATCAAATTGAAAATTTTGTTTTGATGGACATATATGATAACTAGAAAAAATAAAAACATTTATTTAAATAATAAAATTGTATTAAAAAAAACAAATGTGACGAACTATTAAATTGCTTTTAAGTCATGATTGTGTACATCATGTAGCCTCTAATGAGTTATGAATATTCTGAAAAAAAGTTCGAACGAATGAGAATAATTTATTACGAAAGTTTTAAGTATGATGTACATACTCTCAATTCAAAAAAGATTTAATAGTTCATTACATTTTCTCATAAATTATTTTTTATTTTATCTACCATCCACTCATAAGACCTTCCATAAATAATCCAATAGCCATAGCATAAAAAAGACCAAAATGTTGTGGAATACCATATTCCTAATATACATATAAAAAGAAAATTTTTATTTTATTTTATTTTTTATATTTTTACTTTTCCAATAGCAGGATATCTTACAAGAAATCGAGCATAAGCCATATCTCTATTAATAATTAGTATTAAAAAAACAAATAAATAATTTTGTTATTTTACCTTCGATAAACAATAATAAAAAAAAGTAATCCTAATGCACAATAACCAATATTTGAAAAAACATTATTAAATGCTGTTAACATAGCAAATTGTCTTGTACATAAAAAATTAAAATAACATA
>JAJEKB010021245.1:0-12901 GCA_022393335.1 Macrotrachela quadricornifera | reverse complement strand
TATTTGCATTCGAAGCCAAAAAGAATCAAATTTAATAATTCATATATTAGAAGAATTATAAATCATTTCAATAGTCAAATGTGTCATAAATGAATTGCTTATAAATAAATAGATGAAACAAAATATATCAAGTCAATTTTTATAAATCAAACAGAGTCTACATATCTTTTTTTTGATTTATAAGTAATACCTAAAACTACGTTTTTCAAATAAAATTTTGATAATTTTATTTATCCAATAACTAAATTATAGTTCATCAATAATACTTGTGCAAAATAACTTTGAAAAGATATTGTACTACTCACTATACGAAAATGAAAAATAATATTATTTCATATTATTAAAGACTATATGTATAGATATATCGCTACTATATTTTAATTTGAGGGTGATATTTATACTGACAAAGAAACTATATCTACAGACAAAATATTATTAATTAATAACTCATCTTCATCATAGGAACATATTATGTGTTTATTTAATCATTGTTATGTTCATAAGTAGTCGAATTGAATACTTCAATACTGGTCAATATTCAAGAGTTATGACTTTGTTTTATAGATAACAACTGAAGTAGCTTTTTCTTTTTTGATTCATGATGTCAAACTATAGTTCAATTGCACTTAAAAAAACGATTAATTTATTAAATAATGATATGTCTGATCTTCATCTTATTCCTGATAATCATAAACAGAATTATTTAATCTTTATAAACTTAATTTAAATAAACAATTTTTTTTATTAAAATGATTATCTGTTCAAATTACTCTAATATTAAATTTCATTAAAAAACTAATCTTTTTCTAGAAAAAAAAACAAAATTTAAATCTTTCTGAACTAAATATTCTCTTTAGTAAAATTCCCATGTTGAAATAATCATATAATATAACATGTTTATAAAGTTCTTGTTGCAAGATAAGAAACAAAAAAAACAAAACAAACGAATAAACACATATATCGAAATCCAAACGAATAAAATAAAGATAAATAAGTCTTTGTTTTCTTTGAAAATCACACAACAACAAGAAAACAGATAATCATACACACACACACACATACATATAAGAAAAAGAAAAGCAACAAATATCTAAAGACACACAGAAAACAATAAAGAATAAATATGATAAAAAGGAAAAAAACATCAACAACTGTACATATTCAGTTCTTCGTTCTTCCTTTTTTATTTTCTGTTTTATTTTTATTCATTTACTGTACGATGTGACAATTTTAACGTATCGTTACCTATTGCAGGTGTTGTACGTTCAACACGAATAATTTTTAATGGTTTACCTTCAAATGTTGATGAATCTTGATCAATTTTTTCATTTGAATTATCAATAACAACAACTTTTTCATTAATACGATAATTTGATGTATGATTTAGTCGAATTGTTTTATATGTTGAATCACTTGAAAGTATAATTGATGGAGATGATTCAACATTTAATGGTCGTTTTAAACATCCTGATGATGATCGTTGTGCTGAATAATCTATTAAATAAAAATTTTTTAAATAAAAATAAAAATGAAAAATATATACGAATAAATTTACTTGATTTTCTTTCTTGTTCTTCTTCTTGTCCTAATTTAAATTTTTTATTCATGTATTTTTCAACTGAATTTGAATAAGTATAACCTGGTGCAGCTATTTGTTGTTGAGATGATGTTTTATATTTATTATTTGCTGGTAAATAAGGACCATGATAATGATGCTCATGTTCATCAAATGATAAAAGTACACGTGATTTATAATTATTCGGAACATAATTTGAATATGTTGGTTCTTGTTTAATTATATCCTGTTGTTCAAGTAATGATTTTGTTGTTGTTGTCGAACGAATATTATTTGATGTATCATGATTATTTGACGATGATGATGATGATGAAGATGTTAAAGATTTTTGTTGAGATGTTGATCCATCATTTGATGAACGCATAAAATCATCTAATGATTGTTTATTTAATATAGGTGACCATATACCAAATAAAACAGCAAAAAATAAACAAAGAACCTAAAAATTATAAAAAAATTAAATGAAAATAAAAATTGATTATAAGAAATTTTTACCATTAAAACTTTGCCTGTTGCTGGTGTTCCTTTACCAACTATTGAACGAAGTGATTGAAGTTCTTGCATTAATGATCTATTAAATTTCAAAAAAAATTAAATTAAATCGTAAACTTTTTTTTTAAATATTTTTTATAAAATAATCGATTTATTTTATTAATAGATAGAAAGTATATTTTAGTTGTTTTTACAATTTGTGATAAATAAAATGATACATTTTCACAAGTAAAGTTCACTGTATTTTTTAAGCAATTATCATAAAACGAGCTTACAAAACCTATCATTTATAACTTTCTCATGTAGAAATAAATTTTCTAAATCATTCCGATTCTTGATTCATCTTTTAAAATAGAGTCATACATGAAAGTAATAGAGGTGAGCACATCTGTGAGTACATACTGTACACTTTGAAAGTTTTTTCTCCGTCCTCCTTTGTGTTACTTTAGTTTTTATTATTAGACCTTTTTAATTCATTAATTTCCTATATATAGAAAGAAAGCTTAGGATACGCTGGACCTTATCGTATATTTACATTGAACAATAAATATAATTTGAATTGTAAAGTGTATTAGAAAAAATGTTACGTCTTTTCCAAATACATTTTTTACACTTCAAACTGTATTTGTTGTTCAATATAAATATACGATAAGGTGCAGTACAGAGATGCATAATCTTCCAAAAAATAAAAAATTTCTCCAAAGCTATTTTTTCTTCACCGTCTATAGATCAACTTTATTTGACACAAATTATAGGTAAAAATAAATATGCCAACATTTTGTTCTATTTGTTACTGTTTGCACAACATAGAAATTCTTTCTACTTGCTCTTTTCTCAAACGGTTCAAAACAACTGAGCCAGGTGAAACTAGTTTGAATAGACGATGTCGTTCTGTTTTTTTGGAGAGAATCCGATGTTTATCCTTTCGTCGGGAGAAACACTTGTTGAGGCAGGACTTAATGAATGGATCTGCTAGGTGAAGCGGTGGTACATTCCAATGTAACATCATTTCTTTGTCTAAAGATTCGTGATCCAGAGCTCGATTGTCACGAATTTGTTGCTTCAAGATTATCAAGAACGGAGCATACAAGTAATGCAAAACTTTAAAAGAATGAATTGTATCCTGTAACAGTTAATTATGACAAGAGCGTGGTGTTCCCTTCTTATAGCTTTTTCCAAGATTTCTCTAGCCTGACAACTTGTCAAACTGGAGAAATCTTGAGAAACTACATTACTCGGGGAAATTTTGGAGAATTGTCAGATCAGGGAAGTTTTGGCAAATTATCACTGATAATTTTTCGAAATTTCTCCAGTCTGACAATTTCCCTGAGTAACGCAATTTTTCAAAAAATTTTTCCCCCTCGCCCCCGTGCGGGAGCGCACGAGGAAGATTCTGCACCTCTGGTGCAGTATGTCCTAAGCTTTCTTTCTATATATAGGAAATTAATAAATTAAAAAGGTCTAGTAATAAAAACTAAAAAAAATACAAAAAGGAAAAAAACTTTCAAGGTCCATAATAATATTAAATTTTTGATGAATCTATAGGGTACAATTATTATTTGATGTTTTTGTATATAACTTATAACTTATTCTTTTTAATTACGCATACGCTTATAATTAGGATTCTTGCATATACTGGTTGCATTCTTTTTTTTTTACTGGAATTCAAACAAAATATTTAAAAAATTTTCTCATATAATCAAAAATAAATTTTGTGTTATTTTTAGATATTAAATAAAAACGAATTTTTTATGGATTTACCTTTGATTTTTTTCCATTGTTGACACACGTTCTTTAAGTGCTCCATTTTCATCGATATATTTGGCAATTTGTCGTTCAAGTGTATCAACATATTCTTTTTTCTTTCGACGACTTTCTTGAGCTGAAATCTAAATTAACAATTAAAATTTTTATGTAAAAACCACAGCAACTAAAGAATTAAAAATTTTTTGTGGTTTTTACCTTATTTTTAATTTTTCGTCGAATTTTTTTTAAAATCTTTTCTTCAGTTTTATTTAATGGCAATTTTGTTGGAATTTGATAACCTTCCTGTTTTATTAATTTTAATTCTTCATCTGTTAATAATAACGGACCGGATGATGGTAATTTCTAAATATAATAAAATAAATAGAAAATATTAAATAATTTAAAAATAAAATTACATCAAGATTTGTTAACATTGATGATGAACTTTTATTTAAATTATATGGATGATGACGATGTAAACGATTTTTAATAAAACCATTATCATGAGCTATATCCGGTGATGTCATTGTTCGTTCATCTGGTGATTCACTTGATGTTGATGGAGTCATTGGAAGATGGTCAAGATCTGCATCTAAAAATTGATTATATAAAAACAAATAATTTTGATTGTCTTCTATTCTTTACATTCACTATCATCAATAGCAAAATCTTCAATAGATGCTGCCGCTGCTGCTGTTGTTGTTGTTGTTGTTGTGGTTTCGTCATTGATTGTTGCTGTTGGTAATGTATTGATTAATATTGTTGGTAAACAATTTGTTAATTGGATAAAATTTGTTTGAGATTTATTTGAATTATTAGGTGCTTGAATATAAACAACATTTCCTTTTGTTAATTGTACAACTTTCGGTAAATGTTGATTTGCAATTTTAGTTGTATTTATAATAACCGGTAGTTTTTGAGGCGGTGGAGGTGGAGGTGGCGGTAATGTTGGTTCAATTTTTTCTATAGTTGATTCATTTTGAAATGGTGAAAATGGAAAATCATCTAATAGATCAATTGTTGAATTATGATTTGATGATAATGATGAATCTGGTGATGGAAAATTAGCAAAGAATTTTTTTAATTCAGTTTCAAATTCTATTTAAAAAAAAATAATAGAAATAAGAATTTAAATAAATTAATTTTAGCAAAAAAACTAGATTTAAACAAAAAAAATTTACCAGGATTATCCGTCATATTTGATAATGTTTCTTGTTCAAATTTATTTGGACTTGTTATTGGTAAATCGAGATCAATACCACCAAGATTATCATCATTGGAAAATAATAAACTATCTGGTATCGATGGAATTTGTCCGTCATTATATAAGTTAAGAAATGGATCAGCAATAGGATCCATCATCATTTTAAGAATTTATAAACTAAAATAAGAATGTGGAGGGGAGTATTATATGAAAAGAACTTCCCTTATTTCCCTTATTTTTGTTTTTTTCTGTCTATGACTCATAAAAAACAAGTTTTAGTTATCCAATAGAATTTATAAAAGAGGACGCTGGATGGATAGATAAATATAAATAAATATAAACATAGAAAGGTTTTCCTTCATTTGTCATATTATCCTCGAGAAAATCAGAAAAATAATCATATTTGTAGAAGCTAATTCTTTAAGATTTAGTGTTTGATACTCTGTACTCTGATTCTTTTATAAAGAAAAAACTGTCCTTGAAGACGCTTCCTATCATATCTACGATGATAAGAAAAAATGCATCTGTGACACTTAGTAATTCTATTTCTGCTAACCTCGATTTACGTATTTTAAATAACCTTCAATACATCTGATGATTGTTATTCTTTTCATGTCGGATGTGTACGTTTTTCATAGCAATAAATCGTTTATAATTTTTTTTTTTGTTTTTTTTTTTTTTTGTTAAGACGAACTACTTACCTTTCTTGAATGGAGAAAAGAAACAGCTGCAGCTGTGCTAGGCAGGCAAATATGTAAGACGTCGTCAAGTGATGATGGCTTTTTTTTAATATGTGGGCTTTTTTCTTTTGTTTCCTGACACGCTGGCGACTCCTCTGTAGGAAAAAATGATGACTCAAGTTATCGTGTTGTTATACTCATTCTTTATATATATGATGAAATAATTTTTTGATTATTAACTAGCAAAAAGATTTCATCGTTAATTCTTTCGACAATTACTTTCCGATCGGAGAATATTTTCATCTACAATGTCGGCGTATGAATACTATATTATTAACATATATATATATATTTTTTTTTTTTTGCTTTTGCTTTTAATATTAGTAGTGGGCACGAATGATGAAAGGAAGCAATAAAGTCTGACGAAAAAGAAAAAAAATGACGACTAGTAAGAAAAAAAAAAAAAACGTCGTCCATGATAATCGAATGTCGACATGATTAAAAAATGAATGCACTAAGTGATACATTATAACTGTCGACAGTCCAAAAAAAAATAATATTGACTATGCAATTTAATGTAAAGACATAAAAAAATTAGCTTACGTTTATTAAAATAAAAAATATTAAAAAAAACTATGACATACCTTTTTTCATTGTATACATATGTTTATATGATTGTTCTTTAGATTGTGCGATTGAATCTATTTGATTAAGCTCACTTTTTATTGCGTTAGTTGAACGTGACCCAATCATACTTGTTATAGACAATGTGCCTTAAATAAACATAACCTTTATATTCAATGTGATCTGTCTTTATTTAGATTTTTTTTTGATTTTTATCTTCTATTTCTTGAATAATGGCCTTCTGGGATTTAAGTGATAGTCAACGTATGGGTGTAGGATTAATTGGTTTTGCCTATTTTTTTATTCTACTTGGTTTTGCTCTTTTTTTTGATCGAGCTTTATTAGCACTTGGTAATATATTTCTTATTGTTGGTGTTATTCTTGTATTAGTAAGTAATATTATTTATAAATAAAAATTATTTTTCTTTTTTTTTGTTTTCTATATAGGGAATTGGTCGTGCACGAACATTTTTTGTCCAACCAGATCGTTTAACCGGTTCCGCTTGTTTTTTTGCTGGTATTGCTTTACTTCTTCTTCGTTGGCCAATTGTTGGTGTTATACTTGAAATAATTGGATTTTATAAATTATTTGGTGGATTTTTACCTGCTGTTATATCAGTTGTTCGTTCAATTCCTGGTTTTGGTTTAATACTTTCTTTACCATATATTTCACCATTGATTAATAAGTTGGAAAATACCAATAATAAAAAATCAACAATAAAAAAACCTGTTGTAACAACAATTCCAACAAATCCAGCTAGATCAGTTAATATTGGTCAAGAACTTGGTAGTCGAAATATAAAATAAAATTTTTATTGTAAGAATTTTATTTGTTTGTTTGTTTTTTTTTTTGAAAAAGAAGTGAAAACGTTTTATGAAAACAGATATTCCAGTTTAGAAAAAATAAAGTTTTAACAAACAATCTTATGAACTAAATAATTAGACTTGTTAAAAAGGAAATATAACTACTTCAATTTTTATTCTATTTTAAAAAAATTCGTTATTAAAAAATTGACAAAAAAAAGCAAAAACAAAACTAGTCATATATTTATTATTTTTTTCTTATATTAAATAAAAAAATATTTTATTATAAATTAGGTCTTTTATTAATAAATAATGATGAAAATTTTTGTCAATGTCCATATTGAAAACAATTTGCTTTTATTGAATACATTGAATAACATTGAATTGATTCTGTTATATTCTTCATACAAAAATCATCAGTACATAAATCACAAGAAAAATTATTTTTAAATGATATACTATGACGTATTGTCGATTCACATATAGCATCATTTAAAAGACAACATCGACATTCGCATATTCCAATATCAGATATTCTATTATTCGTAATAACAGTAATTAATTCATTAGAATTCGTTTGATAAGAAATAAATAAATGTGTAAAATATGAAATAATAAGTAAAAAAAGTAATGCAATAAAAAATGCTCTCATAGTCCAAAGTTTGTTGATGAATAACAAGTATTGTCTTTTGAAACGAAGGATAATAGACAGAATTTTGTTTTAATCATGTCGTCTTAGATATATAGAAGATGATATACAAACAAAAAAAATAACCATATGCATGAGTGTTATATGTGGTTTCTTTTTATATTGGATTTGTCTTTGCTACATGCCCTTTGCGGATACATAACAAAATTCGACTATGGAAAAAAATAATAATGAGATCAACAAATTCATCACAAGTACTTAAGATTATCCGAATGTAGTACCGGAAGTATTTTATTTTTTTATATAGATACCTTGAAAAAATTTTCTCCTTTTATGACGTGGTAGATAAAATGATGCTCGATTATTTTATGCTATTTGATCACTATTCAACTATTATCAAAATAATAAAAATTTGATAAGAACTATTTTTATTGAATACTAGCTAGTAACATTAGATCATAAGGGGTAGAGCAGTTTTATATTTTATTTTATCATCACTTAATACAATCAAATTAAAAAAGCAAAATATATTACAAGATGCAACATAAAAACTCGTACATTTTATACAGGGTCGCTTATTTTAATAGTTATCCATTTTTGTTTCCAAAATGAACCATTATAAATTGCAGAACTTTTCACGTTGTATCTTGTATATATTTTGTTTTTTTTAAATACAACACATTAAGTGATGATAAAAAGAAATGCAAAACTATCCCATTTTTTATACCACATCTACTATAATATACTGCTATCAGTTGAATAGTGATCAAATAGCATAGGAAAGTAGAACATCATTTTCTCTATCATGACATAGAAGAAAGGGAATTTTTTTAAGGTATCTATATAAGAAAATAAAATACTTCTGCTACTACTTTTGAGTGTCTTAGGTATTTTATTATTATAAAGGAAATTCAATGCAATAAAAATATAATTGAGCCATTCATAAGTTAGATTTTTGCTTGAAATACTAAATGATTCCTTTGTTTCTTAGGAAAAAAAACAATAAAATACAAATAAGATTTTTTTCTCTATTATTCCTGTGATTAAAAAACTTTTTTTATCAAAGTACAGCGCTTGAAATTCTCTTCAGAACCATATATAACTAGAGACTACATCTATTTTAAATATATTGAAGAGAGAAGAAAAGCAAAGATATACAAGCAGTTTTAAAAAGCAACTGGCGCAACTTAGACTTAGAGTAAAGCCGTGCTTTGCATCTCATTTTTTCATCACTCACTCCTTTCTAACAGAAAAACAAAATATACCAGAAGATGCAGCTTGAAAAACTCTACAATTTCCACTAGATCATCTATTTTATGATTACACTTGCTGTTTTCAAAAGGGACAAAATTTTGACTTATGAAACTTCACTCTTGAGAAAATGATGTTTTTCTGATACTGAATGAATTCAGTTTTTTCTTATTTCTCCTTTCGATAATTGTTCTTTGTAAATTGTAGAACTTTTCCTACTGCATCTTTCGATATATTTTGTTATTCTAATAAGACGATATAAGTGATGAAAAAATGAGATACAAGATATAGGCATTCATTATGTCTAATCCATTACTTTTTACTACTTGTTTTTTTGTAA
Source organism: Macrotrachela quadricornifera (assembly GCA_022393335.1). Taxonomy (NCBI): domain Eukaryota; kingdom Metazoa; phylum Rotifera; class Eurotatoria; order Philodinida; family Philodinidae; genus Macrotrachela; species Macrotrachela quadricornifera. The sequence continues at coordinate 3,535 of JAJEKB010021245.1, read as the reverse complement.
GGCTTTATTTTTTATCATTTTTTAAATATAAATAAAATAATTTGACGGTCATGTCATCTATGGCTTTGAAGGCCATTTCAGACGCCATATTTTGATAAAAATGTTTTTTAATCATAAGAATAATATTGAAGCAACCCTAAAAATACGAACAAGGCAATTATTTATGGACCACCTGTTAGCTATTATTTACAACTAAAGATTTCTTGTGTCAATTATAATTACTAATTATTATATCTATTACAGAAAGATTTCTAACCAATTTACTAAAACATTCTTACATTTTTATCGAGTTTTCATCTGTCATGATGATAAAATACATGTTGAATAGAAGTTTTATCCTAAGAAAAAGTATATTTTATCTTTGTTATTTTTTTGTTATTGTAATAAAAAAGGTATGACAGGGCATATATATATATGCTGAAGATACTTCATTTATAGAATTGTCAGTGTAATAAAAACAATATGAGTGAGCAAAATGGTGAGAAAAAGCCTTTATTACCACCAACTTTACCTCGTTGGTGGCGTGTATTACCATCTTTATTTATTTTAATGATGATTTCAAATATTGATAGTTTAATTTTGAATGATTTTATTGAATATCGTTATTCAAAATATTACAATGTAAATTCTTCATCAACATCAAATGCTCGTGAAATATGTTTAAATGGTAGTTATATATCACATAATTCTACTGGTTTAACATCAACAACAACATCAAAATATCCAATGTCAACTACAATGTCATGGAATGATGTTATTCAAGCATCAACTGCTCGTTTAAATGTTTTTATATCACTTGCTGCTACTCTACCTTCTATAATGACATCAATTATACTTGGTTCAAATTGTGATAGAATTGGACGAAAACCTTTAATTGTTTTACCGTTTATCGGTAAAACTCTACGTTATTCATTTTTAACTGCTGTTGCTTATTTTAATCTATCAAATACATTTATTATTATAGCAGTTATGTGTGATGGACTTTTTGGTACTGGATCTTTAAATATTTTAAGTTCATTTGCATATGCAACTGATTGTACAAATGAAAAAACACGTACATTAGCTATAACAATTATAGATGTATGTATTGCTTGTAGTAAACTTTTACCATTACTTACAATAGGAATATATTTACAACATCCACATTTTACTCAATCAATGATGTTTACATTTTTATTATGTCTAGCTGGTTTTCTATTTTCTATTTTTTTACAACCAGAATCAAATTTAAATGTTCAACATTTAAATATTTTTCAGCAATTAGCAAAAGTTAAATTTCGATCAGTAACAAAAGTTTTTCGAGTTTTTTTTGTAAAACGTCAAGAGCATAAACAACGATCATTATTATTACTAGTTAGTGCACATTTAACTTCAGTTATTATGTTAATGGGATACTCAGCTTTGTATTATCTCTATTTATATGGTGCACCATTTTGTCTTGATTCATTTGGTGTTAGTTTAATTAGTGTTGCACAAACAGTTACTACGATAGTATTAACCGTACCATATACATTAACAATTGCTAAACGTACTGATCATTTAGTACTTCCAATGGTTGGTTGTTTAGCTTATATAGGACACTTGGTTATATTTGGAGTAGCTCGTCATATTTGGATGCTCTATTTAGGTGTTTGTATTGCTTCTTCATTTTATGTTTTAACACCAATAATGCGATCACGAATTACAAAAATAGTTGAACCTACTGAATATGCTGTAGTTTTTATACTTGCTGGTGTAGTAGAATCTGGTGGTTTCTATGCTACTAGTGCAATAGCTAATGAAATTTATCAAGTATCAATAACATTTTTACCAGGTCTTGTTTATTTTGTTTTTTCAGTTGTTGGTGCTATAGCAATTCTGTTATTATTGTATGTAAAAACAAATTTTTAATAGTACAAAAAAAAAAAGATTGATATATTTTTATTTTATTTTAGAATTTTGTATATATTGGAACGTCCATCATCGATAGTGAAGACAACTTCAAGTGTAAATGATTAAATTCTTATTGAAAAATTATAAGTTCTCTTTTTTTAATGTTAAATAAATGAAAAATAAAAGCAAATATTAATTGTAATATATTATGATATGTGAAGAATAAATTTGAATGACAATAAAAGTTTTTATCTTGATGATAAATTTTAATAGATAAAAGTATCTGTCATAATGAAGTGACTAATTTTCTTATATTATAGATTTTAATTTTCATAAAATAACATTAAAATATCAGTTTATTCATTTTTATTTATAGTTAATTAAATATTATTGACATAAATAAAAAATTCGAGAATATAAAGTTAAAAACGTCGATTATATATGTTTTAGATGATAAAAATTGTGCGAAAACTGCAATAAATTATTTTAATTGTTCAGAAAATATAATGAATTCTATTCAAATAATATTAACCGTTTTATAATTTATTTCAATCAACTGTTTTCATATGAAATTTATAAGCTTTCACTGACATATTATCGTATAAGTCACTCGGTTGATAGTATCATCCAATGTCATCAGTTGTCAGTCATACGGTATTAATAGTATAATATATAATCGGTTTTATGCATCTGTTAATTCTTGATTAAAGAAAAAGTTTTTTTTTTTGTAAAAGAAAATGAAAAGAAAAGAAAAGAAAAGATAAAAAAGAATAGCAAATATTAGATATCTCTTCATAAATTTTTTGTTTTCTTAAAAGTAATAATGAACTTCAGATAAAAAAAAATCAACTGAAAATTAAATGTATTTTCATAAGAAATAAGAAGAAAAAAAGAAATTCATTCATTAATCTCTAATTAATATAACACTATTCTACCTAGGGCGTAACTATCGTAGGGCATAAAAGCACCGGAGTGTCTTAAGACCGCCTGCTATGAAAATTCATTGTTAATTAACATTAATTGTACACTCTATAATATTAATTTATTTTTCAAATATATCTAAATTTTCTCTTAAAATTAAAATGATAAATCAAAAAAAAAAATCATTTCTGTTATATAAATTAATATAACAATAAATTATACAATCATCTAAATTTTAGTTTTAAATTAACTGTTTTTTTTTCTAGATGATAATTTTTTAATAATAATCGGATGTTAAATTCCTTCCAACAAATATCGATCAAATTCCAATTAGAAAATAAATAGTGTAGAACAAATTCATATGATTATTATCCAACATTTTATCAATTATTATCTGAAATGACATGATAGAGAATTAATAAAGCAAAAAAAACTCTTCCGTATTTTTTTTTGTTCTTTACCTATTATTTACAATTGAAGCGTTCTTTTTTTTTTTTCTTATTCTTTTATTGCTGTTTATGATGATGGAAATGTTTGAGAATCTCTTCTTTTCTTTAGCTCATCGTCTATTTTATTCTATTTTTTTTTGTATTCATTCATCGATTGTTGTTGTTTTTGTGTGTTAAGAAAAAAGACGTGTTATATTATTGAGAAATCTTTTTTCTTCTTCTTTCTTTTATAAGCAATAATAATATTAGATCTTATTTATATTACAGTAAGTTTTATTTTAATCAATAAAAAA
>JAJEKB010021243.1:482600-551189 GCA_022393335.1 Macrotrachela quadricornifera | reverse complement strand
ACGAGAAACAGTTACAGCTTTATTATTAATGAATCTTGGTATAAAAAAAAAACAAATAATTTGTTAATTTGTTTATAATAAATTTTACTTTTTCTAGCTATATGGATGCATGATTCATTCTCAGCAAAAAAAGTTAAATTCAATCTATCACAAGCGTCCTATTATGATCCTAGTACATGGGCTATTATACAAGCATTTACATCACCTTTATCAATATTCTATCGATTTCATTCAAGTGTATGTCTAGCTGATATTTGGCAAGAAGTTTATCATGGTAGTGCAAGTCATGATGCAACAAGATCAGGGGGAAAACATGCCACACATCGTTTAGTAAGCATCAATAATGGTTATGATAATCAACATTAATTTTTAATAGTGTTTCGAAATTCTTTTTTTTTTTATTTTGTTAGCTAGTCATTATTCGTTAAAGTTTTTCTATGTATAGATAAAAACAAAAAAAAAATGGAAATGAAAAACACGAGAATATTTTTTTTAATGATTTAAGAAATCAAACATACATATGTAACGAAATATTTATAATTTAATTTTCTTTTTATTTTATTTAATTATTTATCAATTAAATGAATATTTGTTTGTTTGTTTGTTTTTTAGAAACAAAATTATTAGTTTTTGGATACTATGAATTTTATAATAAGCGAATCGATTGTTCAATACTTAAAAATTGATCTATGAGATATTGATAGACAGATAATCTTTTAGGCATCTTAGGTCTGTTATGTATAGAATGGGTAATGTTATGATTTCAAATCGTAGACCTAATGAATTTTATACTAAATTTTAGGAATCTAGCTGAGCATTTATAATATGAGAATAAGATCTAGAATGACTAAAAGTATCGAATTTTAGATGGATAAATGGACGCTTTTATGAGTATTCAACCATGAAAACATCAAGGTTGTTGTTGCTCTTTGGACTTTATAGAGCCCTCTTTGCTGATCATTTTGATTTAGGAAAATTTTATATTTGATCATTAAATAACGACGCGAGGGTCAGAATCGTAATAATCTGAAGCTGCTGTGGATGATCGAGCTGGAATGTTTATGAACATTTTCATTCTAGAGTCGTTGTTGACTCATCAAGTTTTAAAACTTTTTTACAGAAATGATTACCGAAGGGAACTATATAAAGTTTATCAGACGAAAAAAATCTCATATGATTAATAGTTGAATACCCATGGAAATGTCCAAGTGCATCTCTAAAATTCAATATTTTTCGTTATTTTATAGCTCATTCCCATACTATAAATGGTCAGTCAAACTCTTAAATCTCATTTTTTTATTAGCTTTTATTTGATATAGAATTCATTAATTCTTCTATCTGAAATCTTGGCGTTATTCCCAGGACAAATATTTATACCCACTGCTCCACTTCGTACTATACTAAATGTGCTTGTATTTTTTACAAGATAACAAAAAGAACATTTTAAATATAAAAGTTTGTGTAAGATATAAAAGTAAGACAAAGTACATCATAGAACATTCATCTGGCTCGAAAAGTATGGTACGGACAAATGACGAATTTTTTTGTCTCGATAACAGAGTATATCAAAATCTAGGCTATAGTTATATTCTAATTTCGTATTTCGTGAAGTGAATCTTATTTAGTAGTGATCTGTCAGAGTCGGTAAAAAACAGCAAGGTAAGTGATATGAATCATTTTATATTTATATTTACAAAGAAAAAGAAGACATTGTTTGCTTTTTTTTTATTGATAGCATTTGTTTTTTCCATGTGATAAGAGATGAATGATTACTTAATCATTTGACTCATCATATTTATTCATTTGGCTTTTTAGAAACTATGTCATTAATCGCTATTTGACAACATGAATACTTTCGGCGTTAGAACCGTAGCTTCTCAAAAGAGATACTTTTTAATGAAATGTTCTATTGTTTAAACGAATTTTCTGAACACGTCAAGAAAAATACTTCATTATTTGCTTTCTAAAACAAGACCGAAAAATAAATAGTCATTAATACGAATCACTTCACAATGTAGAATCATTCTTACGATAATGTATTAATATATGATCTAGTTGTTGATAAAGTTGTATCATCTGATAAACAATATGATCTATAAACAGTGACATTCATTATCTTTATTAAAAAACTCATCAGTTCTTTGAAGATAAATATAATTTTTAAAGTTATGTTTTGTGTTTTTAATTTAATAATCATTATTAGAACTATTTTGAATTTGATGATTTAAAGAGAGAACATTTGAAAAGTTCTAAATATTTTTATTTTTTCTTTTCATATAGTTACTGATGATAGGTTACGTTTTAGTTTTTGAGTATTAAGCTAAAATAAAGAAGTTAAATTCATGTTTATCTAATCGTTACGAATCATTTTAAATATCTATCTGTACACACTATTTATGCGAAATTTCAATATGAACGACAAAAAAGTATATAATTGCTCATATATAGAAAAAATTCCAGATTCCTTTTAAAGTGATAACCTCGTCGGTAATTCTACTTATAAAATTGATTGTACGAGTTGTCATTCTCAGTTTATGCTATATATTACTTTGAAAAACCGCTTTAATAATAGAATAATACTCATATGTAATCTTATCAATTCATTCGATCGAATATCAATAATCTTTTTTGTATACTAACTCATATGAATGTTTGTTTTTTTTAATAATAACGTCACAAAATATAAATAAAAATCAATCTTTGAGAAATAGTATTAGTAGTTCAAGTATCAAAATTATACAGGATATTCCATAAATAATCCGACGATAAAAAATTTAAATATCTTTATTGTGGCTCGAGCAAACGAACTGATTTTTTTTTATTAATGATAGAGACTTATTCAAAATTTATATCCATAAAGACATGTCTAGAGAGACTTTTTGTTAAATATCAATATTGACCCCAACAAAAAAATTTTACTTTTACACAGATCAGAAAAAAAATATATTTAGGTTGGTCCTAAATTCACTTTATCGAAGAAAAGATACAATATCTCCACTAGGACTCGAGAAAACGAACTGATATTTTTATCAATAATAGAGTCATGTTCAAGGTTTATATTCAAAAAGACATGTCTAGAGAGATCCTTTGTTAAATATATTATTCTTTTTCTTATCTGTGAAAAAGTAAAATTTTTTTGTTGGGGTCAATATTAATATTTAACAAAAAGTCCCTCTAGGCATGTCTTTATAGATATAAACTTTGCATAAGTCTCTATCATTAATAAAAAAAAATCAGTTCGTTTGCTCGAGCCACAATGAAGATATTTAAATTTTTTATCGTCGGATTATTTATGGAACACCTTGTATGTATGAAACAATTATATTGCTACATATAATTAAAAACAGAAATTTGTACAAAAATTTTTCATGTCGTTGTAGTTCAATTACATTTTCAATTAAGTAAATAAATAGAAAAATCGTTTTATATCATTGATTGTGAAATCCAAGGCTTTTTATTGCATGGAATTCTATTACAACGTATAGAGAATTGTTGTTCCTCTAAATTTATGTAAAAAGTACGATCATTGAAATAATCTTCCTGTGCATTTTTACATATATTCATGTTTCTTACATTGTACATAATTAACCTGCCGAATTTCTCTGTATTAATAGAATGGATTACAGCAGATGATCCTATCTTTTTCAAATACGCTTTTGTCCAATCGACATCTTGAGATTCACATTCACTATGAATCATAATCTTATTTACATAGTGTTCAATAAAATATTTCTTTTTTTACTTTCCACAACTTCTTCTCTTTCTTTCGTAATACTATATCCAACTGATTTCTCTCATTTCCAAATGGTATTGATATTTATATAGTTAATTTCTTTTTTCGTTGGTTCACTTATTAAGGATCTTTGAAACATTTGCCTAATTAATTGAATGTTTACTTCTTTGGTACTAGTATTAATAACTTAATAAAAAATCTCGTTTGATTCAATAAAAATCAAGATGCTGTTAATTATTACTTTTGATATCACCGCTTTCACATTTCTTTAATAAAGTTTTTTCGACTAATGGTCGTTTTCCACCTTTTTTTGTGCACATAAACATTCGAAAATCTTGTTCTATGTTGTATACCTTCATATCAATACATGGAACGATATATCCCTTGTTATCATATACATCAGAGATGTCCACAGGGTAATTTTTTTGTACCCTACCCTGCCCTGCTCTTGGAGAAGATTAAATAGCTGTAGAGCAGATTAAATAGCTATAGAAAGTTTAAATAGCTATAGAGAAGATTAAATAGCTATGGAAAGTTTAAATAGCTGTAAAAAGTTTAAATAGCTATAGACGAGATTAAATTGCTATGGAAAGTTTAAATAGCTGTAGGGAAGATTAAATAGCTATACTAAAGCTTAAACAGGATTATTACTGTTATAATACATATGCACATTTATAAAGAAAAAAATTGTATCTCTTTTGAGAATGAACCGTTAGAACTGTTGAGAAACTTTGTTGTATTTAGTATAAAGTGAATTTTCCTGCTTAAAACTGTAATAGAGAAAAAAAATCATCCAAGAAAATTTAATTGTATTCTAATTCTAATTAGTTCGGAGAAACTTGATGGATACCTCTCTTCTGTTTTAATATATGCTTTTCTTTGTATGACTTAATATTAACTGAACCGTATTTGCATATGAACCAATATACTCAGAATAAATAATTAAAAATCTACTGTAATTTTCAATATTATTACCACACAATGCATATCGTTTGAAAATCTGTTTATATTATTTTTTTTATCGTGCCTATCAATTCGAACAACGTCATATGAAAAAAACGAAAAAGATAGCTCTTTATACTCATCTTCTATTCTATTCGTAATATATTAGAAACAGAAAAATGGGTTAATTAAATGGATGATTATTAATAAAATATTATAATGTCAGAATAGTATAGATCTATTAATTACTATCCTAGTTCAATCTAAAAATTAGTGAATATTTTTCTTCTATAGTTATTTAGATTATTGGATAGTTCTTTAGTCGTCTGATATTATGAATAATTCATGGTTTGATCAAGATGCAATAACATACGACGAAATGCTAAATAAAAATACATGCATATTAGTCGTATTGAAAAATTAAGATGTGATAACTCTTCTAAAACATTTATAGAATAAATATTTTATTGATATTAATTCTCACATCATTCTTAAATAATCTTCAACTATAACGGTTAAATTATTTATTCATTTGATTTTATAACTAAACATATTCTCGAACATGTAATCTTTAAAAACATAAAGTAGTATAATACACTCATGTAGAGATCAGAAAGAAAAGACGGATCGATATTTCAAAAATACAGCTGAGTTAAACTCGAATCACATCAATGATTCGTCAATAATTGTTTCATCAATCCAAATTTCATTATTACAACTTATTTGGAATTTAGTTGCAAATTATACTTATGATTTAATTCAATACACTATTAAAGAATGATAATGACAATTATATAGTTATTTCAAATCCAAGTAAACATGTTTCACCTACATCCTGGAAGAAAATGGGTATGAGCTCTTAAGCCCAAAAATTATACGATAAAAATAAATTTATTGCGTGATTCCGATTTATCCATCATGTTTTACATGCTTTGAATCTTATCGTTACATTGATTCAAGTACTAACTCATATAAATTCTCATAAATGTTTTAGTTAATTACCGTTAAGTTAAACAGACGAATATTCGAAAATTAGTAAGAGATACATGTATTATCGGATCTCTCAGAATAAATGGGCCTATTTGTATTTTGAATATTTCACCTCTATTAATCCTTTAATTAAAAGACTTTTGTTATCAGGAGATACTATTTAAAACTCTGTACAGTCTATATATGGTTGGTACGAAAATCAATTTTAAATATATTTAAAAAATATTGAAAAGTAAAGATACAGAAGAAGCTGTAAAAAATAACTAGTTGGACATAATGAATAGCTCCATTTTTTCATTACATATTTCGTCCTATTAGAAAAATAAAATATATCTCAAGAGGTAACATAAAAAGCTCTAATTATAAAAAGGTGAAATTTATCTTGTACCAAGATAATTTCATTTTCGCTAAATCAAAATTTTGATCGCTCAGAATTTTGTCTATTTCAAAGATAAAAGTGCAATTATAAAATAGTCTTATGGAAACTGTAGAGTTTTACATGCTGCATCTTGGCATGTATTTTGTTTTTCTAATATGATAAGGTAAGTGATGAAACAATCGGAAACAAAGTGCGGCCATTCATTATATCCACTTCATTATTTTTCACCTTTTTTCACATGTATTTAAAATAGATTTTTGCTCCAATCATATATGGTTTTATGCAGAATTCTAAGCGCTATCTCTTGATAAAAAAATTGTTTTAATTGAAGGATTAATAAAGGAGAAATATTCAGAATACAAATAGATTCATTTATTCTGGAACGTCTGACAATGTATGTACATGAATATTTTTTACTCTTTTTCAGTTTGTATTTTCATTAAAGTATGTGAAACTGCATGTCGTATTAAAACTTTCGTTTTTATTATATAGTTTGTTTTCCAGAATAATGTAAGCATTGAGTTTTTCTAATAATAACTATTGAATATGACAATAGAAATTAAAGTGTCATGATAATAATTAATTATGAAATCTAGATTGATTATGCTAATCATTTGATTTATTTCATTGCAATTCAGATTTTGTTTTAGTAGAAATTTTAATAATATCTTCCTATTTGAATTATTCTAATAATTTATATTCTTATGACAAATAGCGACATCATCATCAATTGATTTGTCATCTTTTACGGTCAATAAAAAAATTTGCCATTTCCATTGTCATAATTACATGTCCCTTTTTTTTCCTCCTTTCATTCTATTTTCTTACTCGTTTATATATATTATTCATTTATTTATCCAAGAATATATATTTATATGAATTAATATCAATTGATTAAACGTGATGTAATTAACTATTATGGCAACATCAAATAAAAAATCATTAGCATCACATGATGCCAGTACTGATACAGATGATGATATCCAATATGATTCTGATTCACCTAAAGATGAAACACATTCTAACAATAATACATCATCATCAACAAATTTACCTTCGAAACATCGAGGGTAAAATAAAAAAATTTTTTTTTGTTTTTTTCTTAAAAATATTTCTTCTTTAGAATAAAACGTTTAAATAATAAAATGAAACCATGTCTTGTACACAGAACATCAACAAGTGATGAAGAATTACAAAATCATTTAATATCACGTATGAATGAACAACCACCACCACATGGTATTCTTAAAGCTCCTAGTGGTTCAACAAGTCCTGAATTACAAATTCCACATCAACCTATAAAATCCCATAAATTACGTACAAAATCAAAATCTGTATCACCTACTCCACCACGTGATACATCATCTGTTACTAATAATACATCAACTAATCATCATCATCATCATCATTATTCTCGTAGTCGACATAAACCTGTGCAATCATCAAATTTAACTGTTGATATTCGTCATAAAGAAGAAAATCGTTCAACACCAAATCGTACAATAATAAATAAAAAAATTCAAGAACAAACAATTGTTTCAACAACAAATAATAATAATTCTGATCGTGTAACACTTGTTGTTGATGAAACACGATTTGTTATTGATCCACAATTATTTCGTGCACATGCAAATACAATGCTTGGAAGAATGTTTAGTTCATCATGGGAAACATCACTTGTATCAAATGAACGTGGAGAATATGAAATAGCAAATGGAATTTCTGCAACAATATTTCGAGCTTTATTAGTAAAGAATATTTTTTATAATTTACTAAAAACAAAAAATAAATTTTTTCTTTTTCTTTAGGATTTTTATAGTGTTGGAACAATACGTTGTCCACCATCAGTTAGTATTCAAGATCTTCGTGAAGCATGTGATTATTTTCTTATTCCATTTGATCAATTAACAATTCAATGTCAAGATTTATGTGGTTTATTACATGAATTATCCAATGATGGTGCAAAACGACAATTTGAAATATTTCTTGAAAAAACAATTTTTCCGGTACTTGTTGAAGCAGCTCAAGTAAGATTTCTTTTGTTATTCATTAAATAAATGAAATGAAATATATTTTTCTTTATTTTTAAAGCGTGGTGATCGTGAATGTCAAATAGTGATTTTATGTGATGATGATTTAATTGAATGGGATGATGATTATCCACCACAACTTGGTCAAGAAGAAGATAAAGCACAAAGTATAATTTATTAATAAGAAAAAAAAAATTTTTTTTTATTCATTATTTTTTCTTTAGTTATACGTTCAACGGCAATGTATAGATTTTTTAAATATATTGAAAATCGTGAAGTTGCTAAATTAGTTTTAAAAGATCGTGGTTTAAAAAAAATTCGCATGGGTATTGAAGGTTATCCAACACATAAAGAAAAAGTTCGCTGTCGTCCACGTGCACGTCCTGAAGGTAATTAAAATATTAAAGAAAAACAACATATTTTTGAATTACGTTTTTTTTTATTCTTTTAGCAATTTATAGTTATATTCAAAGACCATTTCTTCGTATGTCTTGGGAAAAAGAAGAAGCTAAATCACGTCATGTTGATTTTCAGTGTGTTCGTAGTCGTTCAGTGAACAGTCTTTTTGATTCAAATGATGGTATATACACACTTTTTGTTTAATTGAATTTTATAGCAGAGAGAAATATTTTTTTTATAGATAATAATAATAATTCAAACAATGCTTTACTTTTACCATTTCTTGAAGCTGCACATAACCAAATGATTCCACCACCACCATCACCTAGAGAATTATTTCCAGCTTTATCACCATTTTCTTCATCGGGAGTAATGGGTGATACGTCTTATACTGATTAAAATATAGTGAAAAGAACAATTAATCCCTTTTTTTTTATATTTGTATATTTTCTCATTAAAGAAAAAAAATCATCTCTTGTGTTTGTGTAAAAGTATGGAAAAAATAAGTTATTGTTTGAATATCTTGTCTTTTGTATATAATGTAAATAATAGTAGAAGATTGATTTAGTTTTTATCATATTCATTTTTCTTTTTTATTTCATAAAACAAAAAAAATTTAAGTTTGTTCTTCAATGCAATAGAAAGGTTACAGTTGTTTGTAAAAATAAAACATTTTAAAGAAAATTATTAGTTTATCTTGTATTTGAAACTTATTACAGTAATAAATTGAAAAAAAAAATTCAATAGCAAATGATCGATTTGATAAAGAAAAAAAAATTAATTATACATATCATCTATTAACAATATTTATTCATGTAGAAAATATAATTATGATTATTAGATTTATTTATTTTTGAGTTTATTTTTTCAAAGATTTCTATGAGTTAGTTTTTTTTCTTATTAAGTGCATTAAGAACAAAAAAAAGTATCAAAAATTATTTTTACTAATCATATATAAGGCTAATTTTAATTGTTTTTTGTTTGAAAGAAATGCAATAGATTAATATCATTTTTTTTTCAATCAAATTATAGGCGGAATAGTTTTGTATGGCGAGTATATTAAATACATTAAAATTCTCTATCGTATACAATATAAATTCTTATATTTTTACTCTTGATATGTTGCTGCAATTCAAAAATGGGTATGTGTACAAATAGTTGTCATTTGAATTCATGTTTTATATATCTGTTTGACAAGATTTATAGACAAATCATAATTTATGATTATAAAATGAAAAAAAAAAATTTCTTTCATATAACAATATATATTTAATTTATGTCTATTTCTAAATATTATTTATTAAAGATCGTCATCACTACTGACATTTATAAATATTTTGATAAAACAATAGTTTTTCTTGGTTCTCGTGAAATTTAACCAGTATTAACTTTATCATTTACAAAACTCAAGAATCTCAAATAAATTAATCTTAAAAATCTTTTATTTAAAACTAAAAAATAATATTATAAAAATATGCGATGGATATGCATGAGATATAGATTTTTTGTCGGAAGTTCATATATATATATATATAACAAGAGTTCAAAAGAGTAGTTGTGTTCTTATATTTTAGGTCGTGTTTATTTGTTTACATCCTTAATCAAATTACGTTTTTTCTTCTTTGAATACATTATTATATAGGAATCATATGAACCTAATGGAGATAGATCTATTTTAATTTTTTCTCTATTGATGTTGAACAAGGTCATCAATTATGAACATACAATACTGGTTCATCGTTAGTATATTCAATTTTTAGTAAGATTGATATGTCTTATAATTTAGAATCAATTCGTCTTACTCCATCACTTATTGATAGTCTTTGTAAAGTATATGATAAAGAGGGTTTACAGACAAGAAAATTAAAAGATAACACCACATCTATATTGGCATAAGAACATTCTTTTTTCTTTAAAATTATTTACTCATTTTCAAAAGATAATATTGATGAAACAATATCGAATAATACATGCTCTATGGTGATACATACTGTTAAACACAAATAAAACTAACAATATGTGCACGAAATATGAGAAATAGATATGAAAAATGAAATTTTAGGTAAAAATTTTAAAATTATTTTACATAATATTCCTTCCATCTAGCGTTTCAAATCATGAATTGATTCATACATATATATATACTTCATCGTCGGATGAATACCTTAGGTAAATTGATAATCGTAATGAACGACTTGATAAACAAATTTATGATTAAATATTTCTTCATGTTTATTTCTAAAGTATTTTTTGAACATCAATTACAAACTGGTATAATATTAGCTTTTAATCAAAATAATCATTTGATTTGGACATCATTAATAAATAGTTCAGTTGCTGTTGTATGGGAATTAATAAATGATCAATTAAAAGAAAAATCTTTATTTAAAACAAGATTATTATGCCATCTAGCTTTCGTAGGAGAATTCAATTCAATTTCCCATGCAATTATTTCATCGTATGTTCAATGTCAATTAATTTACACGGTTCGAGATACTATTATTTCAGAGAAGTATCACTATAACTTCAAATAGACAACATCGTGAATTGTATGTCAAATGAAAATTCATCAAAAATGGAGTTTCTTAGCATTAAATAGTGAGAGTTATGAAACCATTTTGATGATGAAATTAAGAGATTTTCATAAATTTTATTCTTTTTTTGAGATGGAAAATTAAGGTGCCAGTGATTCTGAAATGGAATAAAATATGTCTCTTGATTATTTTTACATGGTCTGATAGAGCTTGTCGAGTTCTACAAAACTATATGTATTAAAATATTTTTAAGTCATCTTATTTTACGATAAAAAACTCGAAAAAGTCTTCGAAAATTTTAAAAAGCGTTATAAAAAAATTCATATTTTTTTGATATGAAAAAAACTAGATTTTTTAATAAAATTGGTTTCTTTTATTATTTTCACTTCTTCAGGAGTTTCGTGATATACTCATTTGGTGTAGCCTGAAAAGCTACATTGAATGAGTCTATTTTCAAACATTTTACATAACAACACTGATGGAAAACAGCTAAATTTGTTATAAGAAAAATAACTTTTTTCTCTATAAAAAGTGTAAGAATGTAAGAAAAAAAAGGAAACTCGCGGCAAACTACATAAATGTTGTGCTTGACCTCGCATTAAAAATTTTTAATGTATACAGTTTTGTAAAACTCAACAAACTCTATCGAACTATGTAAAAATATGTACGAAAAAAATTTTACTTCTTTTTGGAATCAATGACACCTTAATTTTTCATCTCAATAAAAGACTAAAATTTACGAAAATTTTTTAAGTTCATTATCAAGAAGTTTTCATAACTCTCATTATTTAGCACCAAGAAACTCCACTTTTAATAAGCTTTCATTTTGTCTTCTATTTGAAAATAGAGCGGTGCGTCTTGGAGTAATATTATTTCTAACAGTATATAGATGTATGTCACAAGCATATTAGTTTACATTTATTTGACAACGCATACAAATCGATGGTAAATTGTAATGCTAAAAAATAAAATTATTTAATCTTGTTTTGATAACATAACTTGTCATTCAATAGATGAGTTGATTTAATATATTGAGTATAGTATAATGAATTTTCACTTGATATAATAGTCCGATCAACGTTCTTAGGAAGAGATAGTCTTTGAAATGAGAGAAGAATGTTTAATTTTTGACAAAAAAGGCACTTGAATGAACAATTTTAAAGGATAACATCTACAAAATTGCAAAAACAATCTACACTTATGGTTGATAAATAAATGTTGTATTTATCATCTAAAAAGGAAGTCTCTGCAGGACCGATCAATTTACTACTCGTTGCAATTTTTACTTTCAACATCTTATTTTCTAAATAATCATACAACAATTTAGAGGCAAAATACATGAGTTATTTTTACAAACAGTTTTCACGTTATGAATAAAGGAAAGACAGTATTTTAAAGACATAATGATCAAAAACAACAGAAAAATGCTGAATTCTGTCTCTACGATAGACACACGCGATCACGGTAATTTTCTCTCTTCTAAACGATAATTAATTTTACTTTTATAAAGCACTCATAAGAAGCATAAGATAAGAAAATAATTATTTTAATGGCAAAGTTTCGAGTTTTTCCTAAGTACTCCGACAATTTTTATGAACCAATAGTTGATTACTTTTTATAAATCACAATTTAGTGAGACTTTATCAAGCATAAGTTTCGAATGAATACTATAGAAGAAGAAGGCTCTTTAATAATCTTGACCCTTTCAGTCACTATTCTTTTAACACATAATTCAGAATTTATATTCAATGATTATTGAAATACTAGATTCTGTTTCAAAATTGGTCTGATTAATCAATAAAACGAATGAAAATATGCTTGTGAAAATGCTTTTTTTCTTTCATATTTTGTTTTGATGTGAATTTGTGATAAGTATTAACTATCACTAGTTCGAAAGAAAAAGAAAACATTACGTTTCACGTGAGACTATCGTAGAGAATCTTCATGAATGATGTAAGCTATAAATATGAATAGTTGGTATTTTTCTCTTCAAGAAGACAAAAGCTACATTCAGAACGCGTTTTTTCTACAATATATGTCATCGAGATCATCGTAGATATCACAACATTATTCATGTAATGTTATAATTAGGTTTAAACATCGTTTTAATGAAGAATGAATATAGCAAATTATCGAGAATACGATTAATGATAAAAATACCCATTTAATTTCGTTCATTTGTACCACATTTTAAAATCTTCTTGAATATCATAGCCCATAAATTAGCTATTTATGTCTAGTACGTTGAATATATCATATTTTTCAAAGTTTACTAGGTAATGCGCCCATGAATAAATGTGACAATTCAATGCAAAAAAAATGAAACATAATTATTTTATTGTAATTTGGAAAGCGAATATTTTAGGTGGTAGATGTAATGCTTCGATAAAGACAATGATTGGTGATAATATGTTTTATCCAATAAATTCAATCTGTAACGTACTAATTTTGTATTCTGATTCGTTATCTTGATTATCAATGTTATAATGATATGTTTTGCTTTATCAATTAATTTATCCACTGTAAATAAATCTGCTGTGTCGAAAAAGGAACATAAATATGTACTAATCATTAAAATGATATTCATTTCTTTTGCCAATATTCTTTTTAAAAATTTCACTTAAATTCATTGATTTTTTTATGGATTTGAACAATGATTTGATCTTAATAATCATTGGCACAGAGCAATGTAACGTTTACTTCAAGGCATTTATTTTTAACTTATGCTTTTCCTTAAATAGTTCATACTGCTGTTGTTTTCTTAATTCTAAAAAAATGAATGATTTGATTAATAGAAATATGTCTTTTCTTTTCTGTATTTTCGACGATGATCAATAATTATGAGTTAAACAAAGTATAAGATATCTAAATCAAAAGAAAATCAATGATATTCAGACGTTTGTTAAGAATCTTCTTATGATTCTTTTCTTCTCCTCGTAAAACAGCTGAACCTGATAAAATTTTAATCTGGCCAGTACTAGTACTGATCTAAATGAATAGACCAGATGGTAGACTTATAAGAGTCGTATTCCACTACTACAAATGATTCAACTATAATTCCATAAGTCTTTCCTATTTTAGTATCTATAGATGACTATATAGTTTGATAGCTCGATGCATTCTTTATTGAGTCTATGGTTTTTTTAAATTCAAATTGAATTTTGAAGAAAAAGACAATCTTCCATTTTTACCAAGACAGGGGAATAAGGGGGCTAATAAATAATTGTACATTTCCAATAGAACTCATCCATCTCACGTATCAACATGTAGAATCTAGTTTAATAAAACAAGTCTGCACCATCATTTACCTGTCGAATTAACTCTTACACATTAAAGCAATTACTCTTCATTCTAGAATTCAGTATATTTGTGTGAAAACAATATATATATATATCTTGACGATGAGAGTGAGACCAAGGGGACTAAGGATCTCCTAGTCCCTCTGTATCCTTAATATTGTCATCCTCCATCACACCCTCACCCTCAAGTTCGAGCTATGTTCAGCTTTCCGAAAAAGGAAATTACGGAGATTTCGAAGAACACGTAAACTCATAGAAAACTATTTTTGAAAATGTGGAAAGCTAAAGAAGTTTTGAAAATTTCAGAAATTACGGACAGTGTAAAGTATCGAAATTTTAGAAATTACCAAATTTTTCGAAGTAATAGCGCTTTCAGACGAAACGCTTCCAAAATTTCAGAAATTTCCATAGTTTCCTTTTTCCGAAGTTTGAACACAGGTGCTTACTCCTCTGAGTCCCCTTAGCCTCCTCACCCTCATTCTAAGTCGCCTTAGTCCCCTCACCCTTAGTCTCCCCTGTACCTCTAGTCCCTTATATAAACGATACTATATATACGATATATACATTTGCTGAATTCAACAATTCCTTAGTCCCCTATTTCAATTTGAAATTAAATGCTTTTTTTCGGTTTAAATTCAAAATGAAATTAAATAGCCCATCGTATGTCTTTATTGGCTGTTTATATCAATTATAAAGTGATCAGCGTGTACAGACAATATAAATTTACGGCATACTTACTTTGCTTCTTGCATTATAATCATTCTACTATATATTATGTTGGTGCAAACTATACAGTATCAATAGTTCGAGAAATTAAAAAAATCTACGATAAATTACAATGCTCAATAATTTTTGATTTTCCCAGGTCGATGAAAATGGATATCTGTTACAGGCATGTTGTTCACATACCCTCACATCATTTTACTTATTTGTATCTGTTTTTCCTCTGTTTATCGTTCGCATTCTCCTCTTCTCTTTATTCTATTTTCGTTCTCTTGCTCTTACATTCTTGTATGCTTTATTCGTGTTAGTTCACACTTAGTGGAGAGTCAAATAAAGAATCCTCTAATAATATCGTTTATGGGTCATTTTCAGACAGTAAACAATGAAAAAAGCTGTTAGCGTAATTCTTAATGGAATAAAAAATGCGACATATGATGTACTCATTCTTACTGATTACTTCAAAGCCGTGTTTGTGGTATATTCGGATATACTTGAGCATTATTCTTTACTTGCAGTATCGAACTTCAACAAGGAAATACTCCAAAGATATTTTAACTCAACTTAGTTTATACATGACTTCTGATAATCCTCGAAGACACATGTCACCATATGTGACAGATTCCGAACTGTATTTCTCATGTTGTATAACAGCCTCAAAACGCCATCTATCTCAATCTGTGATGGATTATAATATTCTGTCCATCACGATCTGTGACGGTCCATAATGACTTAAGTACACTACAATAAGTTTCACTTGGTAGAATATTGTGATGGATATTTTCTCACAGAAATAGACTTCAACATTAGTAGTGTCTTTGATGAATAAATAGAATGATTTTTTTTTGGGTCATTTTTTCTAATGAAATGCGTGTAAAAATTCACATTGGTCGATTTTGTAATCGTTACTGATTACAATTCTGTTAGAAAGGAAAATAGTTCAATATGGTATTAAATTTTCTATTTATTGCGATATATCTAAAATATTAATAATACTCATGTCTATTTTTCTAATGCACTGACAGGTAAGCTCCCGAGATTAAAGCCTTCATTGATTAATTAAATGTGATACATGATAAATATGCGGCCATCTAGTTCACTACGAAAAAAATGTATGTAAACATACGCCATTTTTTCATGTTGTCGATTCTGAACTTCGACAATTTTTAAAAAGTATTGATTGTCTGTCGTTGATTTCTACACCACTTATTATGTTTGGATTTGAAAAACGTCAAGCTGATTGTGCAGATTCATTAAATGTTGTCAAAAACTTTATTGTAGATTTCATCAACTACTTTAAAGATAATTTTATCAGCTGTTCGATTTGTAATAATCGTCGTCGTAATCTTTGCTTTTCAATTAGTACCTCGTATCATTCTTTTCGCTTGCTTTCAACAATTATCATGCACGGATAATTCTTCTCTAGATTAACATAATCCTATTAAAGTAAGGTTAATTTCTAATGTACTTTACTCTATACAATAGTTTCTACGCGTCTGTTTGTAATTCAACAAGAGGAAATCTATCAAATTATAAATTCACCAAAGACTCACAAATGAAACAACATGTAAATCTATTTATAGTTGAACAATTGCAAGTTGCTCTTCTGAAACCAGAGAAACATGTTAACTATGAACTTCTTGACTAAAAATCACAACAACTAGTTTGAACTTGGCACTAACAACAACAGATTTGTATTTTAAAAGAACAAAACCTCTGTTCAATGACTGATGTGAATGTGAGCTTATTCAAATAAATTTATTTTCTTATATTGGTTTTAATTTCTTCTATATCATTAGGCTCATTTATTATGTCACCATTTTTTATTTGCCTAAAGTCTTCATTATTGGGAAATGCAAAGTACTGCAGGATGTCATACTATTTCAGTAATAAAAATAATACTTGTGAACATGATTTATAAGAAATGTTTGAATGTAGTTATTACATTACTTTTTTTGACTAATTAGTAATAGATTTATGTGTACAACTGTTTCGGCAAACGGATTTTAGCTCTATTTCTTTCAGTTTTTTCTAATAATGCACAGATGTAATGTTCGACGAACAAGTAGTATGAAACAATCTGCTATATATATTCGATTTGATTCAGTTGTTTAGAGAGTAGCAATGAAAGTAATAAAGAATTGATATATTGGTGACATAAATTACCTTTTTAGAGATGATAACATCAAATTTTAAAATTCGAGAAAATTTTATTTGACATCGATAGTACTTACTTGCGTTGCATCAACAGGTGTACAAACATTTCTCATTAATAATAGAATGTTTTACATATTATAATGATCAAAAGTACAGTAGACGGACTATAATGGCACTGTATGAAACGTCGGAATAATTTTGTCTCACATTTATATTTCGTTAACGTGTGTCATAAATTCACTTCGATAAACAAAGTAAAAGATTCGTTCGACTTCCTTTAATATATGTCTTGAGAAAGCAAGAAGAAGTTTATACTTTTGCACGAAAACTCAATACTGAATACAATAATAGAGATTTAATGATTTTCTTGAAGCTTGAAAATTGTCAAAAATAAGAAAAAATCTTTCTGTTAGGTCTCTCTCTCAAAACTTACTAGGGTAAGTCATGAAAATTTATGACTTTAGTTGTTCTAGAAAATTTCTTAGTACATATTATTAAAAAAATAATTATATATGTATTTTATCTCTATGTTTATAGAAGTACAATAAAATACATTTCAAACACATTAAAACATTCAATAATTACAACACTCGCACGTAGAAAACAACATGTAATGAATTAATTCATTGCACATTTAATATTCTTTTTTTTTATTTACATGACACATTCTGAATTATTATACAATTAACAATATAAATAAGTTCAATTTGCGATTAACATATAATTTTATCATATGAAATCTCCATTATTCATTATTACAGCCATACTCTCAAAGGAACTTTTCGCAATTCTCTTTCGAAATAATTTGTCCCATTAGCATCAATTGGATTATCTGCAAGTTTCAGCACGGTGAGTGTCTGTATTGTATGATAGAATGTATATGAATTGAATGAATAAAAGGTCAATCTTACTTTATTATATTGCAATGCATATGCCAGATGCTGTGATCCTTCGTTACCGATTTTGTTAAATCGAAGATCAAGTTTGATGAGTGTCTGATTTATATAGTAAGATATATATACGAGATGAACGACTAGAGAATTATGCTTACTGTGTTGAATTGTAAAGCCTTTGATAAATATTGTGCTCCTCTATTACTGATTCCATTTTGCCAAAGAATTAGAACAGTAAGAGTCTATATTAAATGGCACGGATGTATGAGAAATAGTCAAATCAAAAATTGAACTTACAGATGACTTATTTAATACATTAGCTAAACATTGTGCTCCTCCATCACCAATTTGATTTTGTCCAAGATAGAGTGTCGTGAGTGTCTATATTGAGTGATACAGATATTTATGAGATAGATAAATAAAAGACAAATTCTACTTTATTATATTGTAATGCATTAGCTAAATACTGTATCCCTGCAGAACCAATTTTATTGTATCGAATATCAAGCGTCTTAAGTGGCTATATTACATAATAAAAATGCATAGAAGATAGATGACTATAAAACCCGTCTTACCATGTTACACTGTAATACTTTAGCTAAATATTGCATACCTTGATCGCCGATTGAACAGTTTCCAAGCTTTAACGTGGTAATAGTCTATATTGAATGATGCAAATGAATATGAAATAGATAAATAAGAAACTCATTTTACTGTGTTAAATTGTAATGCATCAGCTAGATAATGTACTTTGGAAGGACGAAGTGGATTGCCTAGATGTTGTAATGTGGTCAGTGTCTATATTGAATAATAGATGTGAAAATTATACAAATAGATAAAAAGAACACGATCAGAATTACTAAATACAGTTTAATTATATTAATGATGATTCATAATGACTCAACATTTAAAATATTATGCAACGATTCAAGTTCATCCTCTGCTGATCAATTATATTCAGGAAATATTTAATTTCATATTAATATTTTGAGAAGAAATACTCTTTCATTTTTGAGTCAATGCAATATATCTTAAGAAATTGCCTTTTTTTTTACATTTTTTAATAGTTTTAAAACTTATGATGAAATTTGTAAATTCTTATTCTAAGCAAAATACTATATCATAACAAATCATCTATGCATTTGGCATACACTCTTCTCTATATACTTCGTTTAAAAGCATCATTTACAATGATAAACAATCAATTGAAAGATATTTTGAAAATGGGGTAGAAATCAAGTACTTACTTCATAGCGATCGTATGTATCTATGACTGCATTGATGTATATAGAAACATTTCGCATCGAACATATAATTGTAAATATATCAAGTTTATCGAGGATGCGATAGAAAATTTCTGCTGGGAGTGTACGAAGAGAAGGAGTCATTTTGTTTGCCATCAATGAAACCGTTGAAAAATATATGTTTCTAAGAAAGTAAATGTTTCTAAGAAAGTATTAATAATTTGAATTTCTTTTTCTTCCTTCTATTATATTTATTTTCCCGGTGTGTCATGAATCAGTTATGATTGAGCAATTACTTGTTTATTTTGTAAATATGTTGAGTGAATAATGTATTGCATAAAATAATATTATTTCAGATAATTAGCAATACTTTTTATTCTGTTGTATAAAATGATTCAAGAGATTTTGTTATATCTAAATAGGAAGAAAATAGATTGTTTATTTTGAAATAAAAATTTTAATTTTGTTTGATTGTAATGATTATTTCAATATATTTTCTATTAGTCTATTTTTATTGTACAAAAATTCGATCCAAATCGATTTTTCATTCATCGATACTTTGTATGCAATATTTATTATTTTGATCGATATAATAAATTATACTTTAATATGAAAATAATATACTCTTTATGCAATTTCTATGAATAGAGAATATGTAATAAGATTTTTTTCTTTTCTCTCAACTATAAAGTTGCATTACATTTTACTAAAAATTAATTGTTGATATATATTTATTTTTATTTTTATAAAAAAAAAAGATCTTTCATTTTATTTATAATTTACAATAAGAAAAGATTAATTAAATATTTGTTGTTATATACATTTGTACTTTGTTCCATCTCTAAGAGAATTGTCATGCAGAATATAAAAAAAAATATATTTTATTTAATAACTTTAATTAAATCCACCAACCTAAAATAAATATTTATTAATCATAAAAGAATAAATTTCATTTATTTTACTTGTTCTTGATACACTTCAATTGTATCATTATCTTCCATTTCAAGTTGTTTTGGTGTTTCATCATCATTTATACGTTTACCATCAAAAAGAAATCTTAAATAAATTAATAATTTAATTAATTAATTAAATTATAAATTAATATTTACCTTAAAGTCGATACACCAACACCTATTACAAAAAAAAAAACAAAAATTGATGAAAACTAAATAGTTAGTTTTTTTTTTCTATTACCTTGTCGTTCAGCATATGATTTCTTTAATTTACCCATATTTGTTGTCATTTTAACTTTAAAATGAACTTCACCTATAATAAATATTTCATATTAATTATTATAATAAATAAGGATTTCCTACTATTATCTTGTCCAACAACTCGAAGTTTAATATATTCATCTGTTTTATTTTCAGCTGTCATTATTTAATATGAATAATCAAAGATAATTATTTTTAAAATTTTAATAAAAATCTAAAACAAATTGTATAATTAATCATTTAATTTTGATTTATAGAGTATTATATCATAGAACTGATTCATAATTTGTCAAATACCCTTTCAAATTCATATATACATCCAAATACTTGGATTAAACATCATTAATATGAAATATCCATATTTTATTATTATTCTATATTTTACCGCGTCTTAGAAATCAATTTCAAAATTAAAAAAAAATTTTTTTAAATAGAAGTAAAATCTATTATATGAATAATTCAAATAATTTTTCTGTTTATAGATGTCACTGTATTGAAAATATAAAATTCATTTTTCTAGATTTTCATATTTTTCTCTATAAATAAAAATAATTTTTTTTTATTTATTTTCAATATAAATCTTTCAATAGAGGTCTCATATAATAGTATAACAATGGAATCAATATGGAAGAAAAATATAACAAATGTTATGTTCTATGTTTCTTTTCTTTTAATTCAGAACGATAGAAAATGCAACGTTCAATTGAATCAGATTTTGAAGATGAAAATGAAATATGTTATACATCTAAACGTCGAGCACATCCAATACCTCAACATTATGATGAAGATTCATTTCCATCATCATCTTGGACAAATCCAAATGAAAATGATATTGAAGAAGAAGAAGATCAACGTAGTTCATCCATTGATTATTATCATAATGAAGCTGATATTGATGATGAAATATTTAATTTACCAATAAGTTCAAATGATTTATCTGTAACACCTCAACAAGCATTACATTTAGCAACCATTTATGAATTTTTACGTCATTTTTCACCTATATTACGTCTTTCACCATTTTTATTTGAACATTTTTGTACATCTATTATTCAATCAATTGATATAAATAATATACTTTTTTCACAAATTCATATATGTTTACTTCGTTTATTAATTAAACAAGATGATGATGATGGAATAACATATGCATCTGAAACAGATATTAAAGGTATTATTGATTTATCTTTTGTTACTATAGATTATATAACATGGCCATATATATTACAATTATATGTTACATCTCATCCACAATTAAAAATGTTTACATTTATTGTAAAAGAATATCCATTTAATATAAATATTAATGATAAAATAGATGTTTTATTAGCATTATGTGATGTTGCATTAACAACAAAAACTATACGAAGAGAATTTGATGATACAAAACCAAAACAACATGATGATAATTGTAGACAATGTCAAAAGTAAGTAATATTCATCTTATTACGTTGTACTGTTTTGAATTTTGAACATTTTGATAAAAATAAAATTCCAAAACACTTTTGTTTATACAATGTAATTCAAATCTTATGGTAATATTCAGCATTAAAGCTACGAATGTTCAAGATGCATTATGTTCCAGTTTAAAACAAAGACGAACATGGTGCGATTTGAGACTTTTTAGTTTTGAAAAAGAGTAAATCGAATCTATCATTTTTCGAACAAAAGGAATCGTGTCTATCTCTGATTGAAAAGTAGTCGAACATCTGAAAATGTTTCCTTATACATAGAAAATTTTATCATTAAAACATACTCATTTAAAATGTCTTGTAATATATTTTTAGACGAGGTGATTTACTTTGTTGTGATCGTTGTGAAGCAACATATCATCTTGGATGTCTTAATCCACCATTAATAAGTGTACCAACTGTTGAATGGTTTTGCCCAGTATGTGTACAAAACCAAGTACATGGTATAACAGATTGTATTCCTCCACGAGAAAATCGACCGTTTTACTTACGTCATCGATGTATTGGTCATGATCGAGAACAACGTAGATATTGGTTTGTTTGTCGTCGTTTATTTATGTAAATTATTTAAGAAATTTTTGTTATTAAAATAATTAGTTGTTTTTTTTGTTTTTAAAAGAGAGGATGAAACCGGTGAAGATGTACGATATTATTCTACACTTGATCAATTTGATACTTTATTATCATGTCTTGATGAAACAGGTCCTGAAAAATTATTAGTTTATCGTTTACAAAAACGATACAATGATATTGCACGTTGTATGCAAATAACAGCTGATCTTCAAGCTAGTAAGTTTTAATTTTAAATTGAAAAAAATTAAAATTTTTATTTTTTTTTCAATAAAACTATTTAGCGTTTATATCATCGAATAGATCACCATCAATGACAAATATGGTTCAATCAGTATATAATTATGTTCCACAATTAGATGATGATAATGATGATAAAAAATCCTTATCAATGTTTACAGATGGTTTAACGTCTTGTTATATTGAAGAATCAATAATAAAAAAGATTGATTATGATCATCTTCTTGATAGAATTAAATTAAATATAAAACCAAAAGAAAATTTTTTAATTATGTATGGTCAGATAGATGGAATAGTTGATAATGATAAAGATCCAAAATCATTTGTTAAAAAACGAGAATTTTTTGTTCATTCAAATAATAATTATGGTTATTCATCAGTAAGTTAAACAAAAAATTTCATATAGAAGATTTATATGAAAAAAAAATCTACATCTGTTTTATAATTATTTTTCATAATATAATTTTAAAACAAAGCAAATTTCTTTGCGATCAATTTGTAACATTGCCGTATACGATCAAATACTTGCTATAAAACGTCGATCAGGATTCCGGTAAAAAACGGCGTCGTATTCGGCCGTACTGTACTGTTTCATCTGAGATACTCGATTGATCCTAGTAGTTTTGATGTCGTCTCTAATTCAAGTAGTATCGAACTATAAGTAATAGATGTAAGAACAGTCTATATTTCAAATTTGAGAGTATTATATTCTTCCAACCAATACTAAATCCATAGATTGTTTTTGAACAAAATAAAATTTTGTTCACATAAATAATAATTCTTTACATATTTTATAGAAATTCAATGTACAAAATCATTATATGAATGATCTACCAGTGTCAAATGGTAACTATTTCTAAACTTTTCTTTATATTTAAAATTATAATTTATGTTTTTAGATATAGTTTCTATAAAACGATTTAATTCATCAAATAGATCTTTATTAGAAGAACGATTACGACATGCACATAGTAAATAATATTTAATAAAAAAATTATATATTAATATATTATTTTTAAGATATTTATTCTGAGACAAAAGTCGCTCTTCGACGATTAAATGAAAATGATATTGATGAAACAATTTGGCAACGTTATGAACAGTATCAAACAATGAATAGATTTCCATCTTATAATCGAAGCAATATTTATTCGAATAATAATAATAATAATAATAATCGTTCTTATACAACAAATAATACTTCATATCCACGTAGTAATTATTATCGCGATTATTATACTGGAAATAATTATGAAGATGAAGATGGAATGTTACTTGATAATGAATATGATGATTTTGGTGATGATTTTTTTCAACAAGAAGAAAATATTGATGAATTTGATATGCCATTTAGAAAATATGGTATTCATTCATTTTATTTTTTCTAAAAATTGAAATTAGTTTTTTTTTTAATTTAATATAGAAAGTAATCGTGTATATCGAGGTACAACTCGTGGTCGTCCTCGTGGTCGAGGTCGGCCACCATTATATGGTGGTCGAGCTGGACGTGGTTCACATTATGGTCATCCTCCGCGTGGTGTTAATCATTTAACAACTGGTTCATTTCAATCTAGTCAACGTTTAATTCAACCAAAAATTGAATCTCCAAAATTAAATGAACAACAACAACAACAACAACAACCAATAAGAAATAAACGTAAACCAATGAAAGTTAAATCAGTAACAGTAACAACAACAGATGAAAAACCCAAACGACCAGGAAAAGTTTTACGTAGTGGAAGAATATCAAGAAAACCTCGAAGAGATTCAGAAACTGATTTTGGTTCGGATAATTCTGATGATAGTGGAGCAAAAGATAAAGAAACAGGATCTGATGATGAAGAATTTGATTTAACACAACTTGGTAAAAATGATTTATTTTAAATAATTTTTATTTATTTTGTTTAATAAGGTCTTGGCTTTGGTAATTCATCAAATAATGTAACTAAAGGACGTGATGGTTCACCTTCATCGAATGATTCATTAACAGGGACAAATCTTCCATTAAGTAATTTTGCTGCTTTTGCCCAAAGTCAATTATTAGCAGCAAATTTAGCTAATGGTTTAATACAAAATAATGAAGAATTAAGTAATAATTCAGATTTTAGTTCAGATGATTTTGAAACAGATGAATCTGACGATATTTTAAGTCAGAAAACAAAACTTAACAGTGAAAATATAGATGATGAAGATCTTGATGATTTTACATATAATCAAACAATGTTATCACTTATTAATAGTATGCAACCAAATCATGTTAAAATTGATTTAGAACTTACAACACAAAATAAACATAATGATAATACTAAAGGTATGTTTCTATTAATTTAATTATAAACTAATTCGAAAGTTTAAATAGCGAATAATGTCGATCAATTGAAATCATGTTTTCATTTACTTAAATAATAGGGGAATTTTAATCTTTTGAACAATCTAATCGTCTTTTTTTTTCAAATGTAGTTGGAAATAGCATTGATTCCTCTATCGATCTACGTACTTCTGATTATTTGGCAGTAAAAATGAGTTTTTGTTGAACATTCTGTTGCATGTGAAATTATTCTTACTGAAATCTGAGTGCGCAAATGCTGTGTTTCACCATTTTTGAGATTTTATCAAATCTTCAGACAATATATTAAATAAATAAAATTAATTTCTTATCTTTTAGAAAAATATCTTCCATCTGAAGGTTATCTTCATTATGAAAATTATTATCAAACAAATCCACTTGCTACAAAAAAACAAATGTTATTAAGTGAACGTGATCGACGTGCACATTTAGCACGTAAATTTAGTATAAATAATTCTCCATCATTTACATGGTATTCTCCATCATCATCATCATCTATAACATCAAATTATTTTTTAAAAAATCTCTCAGATATATTACGTCTAACACTTGTATATTTTGAAAATACAATTCCATTACCATTTATGCATACACATTGGAAACGTTATCGTTATATATGGGCAAAAGAATTACTTGATTTAAATAAAAATCTAACATTAAATAAATTTATTTTTCTTTTATTACAATTTGAAGCATGTATTAAATCTGTTTCTTATTTTGATTTATTTACTGATCAAGTTGGCTATTTAAAATTTCGTCGTGAAACAGAAAAAGAACGTGATGAAGCTAAAAAAGAAGAAAAAGATGCATTTATTCGACGAAAAATTGATGCAGATTCAATTATACAAAATGTTCATTTTACTCGACCATTAAAACATAGTATACATAAACAACGTGGAGAAGAATATCGTTTATCTGGTGGACAAGGTTGGACATTTATTCGTTCAACTCGACGTTCTATAATTGAAATAAAAAAAAAAAATTTTGATATTAATTCATTATTAATACGTCGAGAAAATATGTCAAATGCTATATTAAATGAACGTAATAGAATATTTAATTTAATTGAAATAAAACTTAAAAATGATTTAGAAAATAATATTAATATTGAAAATGAATTTAAAAATTTATTATTAACAGCAAAAGATGATAATGATGATTTAATTGATGATTTAACATTTATTAATTATAAAATAATTGATTATAATGGAATATCATATCGTTATCCAATTATGTCAGATGATACACGTCGAGTATTTCATTTAACTGGTTTAACAACAGAAAAAAAAAATTTAATTAATCCATTTCAATTACCATTACCATGGACATTTTCATTTAATAATCAAATATCTGCAAATATATTTATACTACCATCATATATTCTTCGTCGTCTTGCACGAGCATCAATGACATTAACTGATGTACCTGGATTTATTAATTCACGTTTAAGTGGAATTGGAACAAGATTTGGTTGGCCATATCCATGTGGAAGACCATCAGTTCGAACAGCATGGTGTTATAAAGTACAAACAAGTACTTCATTTTTTGCAATTGCTCATCATATTAAATATTTATGGAATTGTATAAGGTTAGTTAATAATAATAATACATATTTACAAAATTTTAACATTTCATTTCCGATCAGATATATTGATTGAAGTTTTAAATAACTCAAGGTATCTTGTTTTGACTCAGTGAGAATGAATGGAGCTAGTTAACAAATTCTGATCATTCGAAATGAACAGATGAACTGATATAAAATTATTCATGTTGAGTTTCTAAAATAGAACAAAAGTGAGCGCTTTAAAGTATTAAACTTTCAACATTAAGTCATCTTGTAACTGAATTTTATTAAGCTCTATAGATCTTATACTCGTACATTCTTTTCTTCTACGAGCAAATACAAAATTTCATTCATAAACATTTAATTAATTTAAATTTAAATATATATATTTTTTTCCTATAAATAATTACTAAATATCGAATGTCTTTTTTTTTTTAAAAAATTTTCATTTTATTCTAGATGGGATCTTCTGACAGAAAAACTTTCTAATATTGATGAATCATCAATAACAACACATATTGATAATGATGGTATAACAACAACAATTCAAGTATTAGCTAAACGTGATTCTGGTCCATTTAATTCATATTGTGAATATTTTGTTCGTAAAACAATTCATTCACAAATAAATGAAACATCAAATTATAATATTCCAATATCAAAATCACGTAGTCGTGCTGTACCACATCCATCATCAATATTAACACCAAATCGTTTAATACTTAGTGAACAATGGTTACCTGAAAGACAACTTCAACCAAATCAAATTAAATATTATTATCAATGTTTACAAGATAAAATTTTTAAACGTTTACATAAAAAAACTAATGA
This sequence comes from Macrotrachela quadricornifera, assembly GCA_022393335.1. NCBI lineage: Eukaryota > Metazoa > Rotifera > Eurotatoria > Philodinida > Philodinidae > Macrotrachela > Macrotrachela quadricornifera. Next base: position 523,631 of record JAJEKB010021243.1, on the reverse strand, counting down.
AGAGAAAAAAAAGATTAAAAAGAAAACACCAATAATAATAAATACTTCAACACAACAACAACAACAAACAGCTAAACCATTTATTGTTCGTATACCACATTTACAACCAAAATCAACTTTAAATACTGAAAGTGGACAAGTTGTTATTATAAAACCAACTGGAGATTCATCATCATCAACAACAACAACAAATCTTCCATTACAACAAAAATCATTTTCTGTTGTTAAATTAGCTGATGGACAAATAATTCTTGTACCAACAACAACTGTTCAACAAAATGAAAATGGAATTTCAAAAATAATTAAAGCTTCATCACCTCCAAAACCTCAATCACAAACAATATCTATTAGCCCACAAGAACGTCGATTACGTCCAATTGCACCAGCTCCTATAACATCTATTCAATCATCAACTGAATTATTAAATAGTCTTCTTGCTCAACAACAACAACAATTACTCCTCCAACAACAACAACAATCTGAAACAAATTTACGTTTAGAATCAACAACAAATGAAGATACACCATTAACAACTATTTCTGAAACCGTAACAATTGATACAAATGGTTCAACAATAAAACCTAAAATTGAACCAACACCAATTATTATACCAAAAACCAAAAATGTTCGTAAAACAATTCCAATACCATCAATAAATGATGATAAAATTATTAAAATTAATCCAGAAGATAATATAAGGTATATTTCAAACGATTTTTCTTTTCATTTATTTTGAAAATTTTTTTTTTTTAAGAATGAAAATTTGTGAAGCTATTCTTCGTTCAATAATTTCTCGAATTGAACGTGAACAAACTCAAGAATCTATTAAAAAACGTCTTAAACAACAAAATACAATTATATCAAAAACTGATTATAATCGAATAAATTTAACACGTTTATTAAATCAACGTGTTGAAAATCTTCGACAAGAATTTATTGGAAATCGTCTTCAAAGAAAAACTCAATTAGTTAAAGAACAAGTTCAAACACAACGTCTTAAACAACAACAACTTATACTTAAACAACAACAACAAACAACAATTAAACAAGAAGAATCACCTTCAGATGATGATAATAATAATGAACAAAAGAAAAATGATATATCATCATCAATTCCAATTAAAAAATCAAAAAAGAATACTACAAATGAAATAAAAAATAAACGACAAGAAACACCTAAAACATCAGAACAAAAAACAAAAAGGTAAAAAAAAAATAAATTAACATGTTCATTTAATCTTAAGAAAAACTAGAAATTATCTCTCAATAATTTTTATCTTATTTAGCATCGTACCAAAACGTACACGCCCATTACCTTCAACCAAAGATACTAATAATGATCATCAACCTTTATCAAAAAAAGCTCGTCGTTCACATACTAATACACCAAATGACCGAAGAGAATCGTCTGATAATGATGAAAATCTTCTTAATAATCGAAAATCTTCTTTATCATCATCACCACCACCACCACCAACAACAACAATAACTGCTAAAATGAAATCTACTGAAAAACCTAAAAAAATTATAACAATTAAAAATTCTTCAAATAAAAAAGAAAAAACTGAAATAAATCTTTCGGATATTAATTGTAGTTGTCAACAAACAAATATTCCTGAAAAATTTTTTATTCAATGTGAATTATGTTCACGATGGTTACATGGTACTTGTGTTGGTTTAACACCACGTCTTGCAGAAAAAATGAAAGAATTTATATGTGAAGATTGTACATTATTAACACAAAAAGCTAAAGAACGTTTATATTGTATTTGTCAAACACCATATGATGAATCAAAGTAAAAAAAAAAAATTTTTTTTGGTATGTAATTTTATTTGTTGTTTTTATTAGATTTTATATTGGTTGTGATGTTTGTGCTGATTGGTTACATGGTTCTTGTGTTAGTATAACACCAGAAGAAGCTGATAAATTTGAAGTATATGTTTGTCCAAGATGTTCAACAGAAAAAAAACAAGAATTTCTTAATAAACCAATAAATAATGAAATAAAAAAAGATTTATTAGATCTTACTGATCAACTTTCGGTAAACAAAAAAAAACATTTTGTTTTTATAATAAATTTCTATTTTAATTTTTAGACACATAAAATGGCATGGCCATTTCAAAAACCAGTGGATGTTAAATATGTACCTAATTATTATACAATTATAAAAGATCCTATGGGTAAGATGAGTAAAAAAATATTGTTTTTTAGAATAAAAAATTTTCATTTAAGATCTAACAACATTAAAAACAAAAGTAATGAATAGTAAATTTAAAACAATATGTGATTATATACGTGATGTTAATAAAATCTTTAATAATTGTCGACAATTTAATCCAATTAATTCAACATTTTCTCAATGTGCTAATGTTGTTGATAATTATTTTCGTCAATTATTAGAAAATTTGATGATTAAAGACGATAATTAGAAAAAAAAGAAAAGAAAAGAATATTTCTCATTATTATCTCTATTCTCTTTTTTTGTTTGTTTTTGTTTTGTGTTTATTCAAACTTTATTCTTGTTTGATATAGTCTAGTTATACGCTTAAATATATACATATATATATATACGTATGTTGTTTTTCGCATTTTAAGCGAAATTTACATAGAATGTTTGTGTTCTGTTTTATTTTGTATATTAGATTCAAACGAAAAAAAAAAAGATATTCTGTGCTTGTTTAATTATTTTTTTGTTTCTTTTGTTTTTTTGACAGGAAAAGAAAAACACAACTTGACTTTTCTGTTTGATCGTTCTTCCCTTTATTAAATATAAATATATACATATATATAAAGATAAATAATTTTTATTAATAGAATTATTTGTTAAATGAATATAAACTATTTCTTTATATAAATAATCTCTTCTGTTTTTCTTTTGATCAATGCAAAAATATTCTTGTAATTTATTTGACTCATACTACACATATAAATCAACAGTTTACATTGAATTTTGTATGATATAATCGAGAGAAAATTTAATTAGTTTCAAGTATTATATTACAAAATAAAAATTTCGTGAGTTTTAATGGTCAGAAAACTTCTGAATAATATCTAATCGAGTCTAGTAGGAAAATGCAACGAATGGATTATTTGATTAAACTTAGTCTGTGAAATTAAAAAAAAATCCTTCAACAATTAGCTTGTTTAATATGGTATATTATACATATTTCAGTTATAGATGATCATATAAATAATAAAATTAAATCAAATCGTAAAGAAATATATAAAAAGTCAATTTAATCCAATAATAAATTATAATATTCTTACACTATTTGCAAATAAATTTATTTCTATTTAAAAAAAAAATTCTGTTTTCTATTGCCATCTGTTGATAGACTAATAATTTATTGGCTTGTTTAATTCATACCTTTTATATATATATACACAGGTAAACTATTTTCATTTTATCTCATTCATGCTCATTGAATTTTAAATAAGAAAATTATTTATTTCATTTTACTTTTTGTGTGATATTTCTTAGAGAATTTTATTCTAATATATATATGTGATATTTTTCTTTATTTTTTTGTGAGTGATATACAATGTCTTCCTCAGTTATTTCTGACATATCCAATATTCATCATCGAAATGTTGAACATGAAGTAAATACAAATATAATACGAACAATAAAACGTGAAAATACTAGTATAGCAACAACTGAAGATGATGAAATGGAACCATTACCATCTCAACCAAGTGGTGCACATTCAATTATTCAACAATCATCATTACAAAATTATATAGAATATCTTGAACAATTATTAAGTGGTCTTGATCAACGTTGGCGTAATTGGATTATACGTGGAATATTTTCATTTATAATGATAACATTTTTTGCTAAAATAGTATCAATGGGAGCATTTGTTGTATCTTTATTTATATTACTTTTACAAATGAAATGTTTTCAAGAAATAATTACTATCGGTCATGTTCTTTATAAATCCCATAATTTACCATGGTTTCGTACATTATCATGGTATTTTTTATTAACATCAAATTATTGGCTTTATGGTGAAAGTTTAATATATCAATTTGGATTTATAATACATAAAAATAATTTTTTACAACCATTAGTAACATATCATCGTATGATTTCATTTCTTTTATATACAGGTGGTTTTGTTGGATTTGTATTAAGTTTAAAAAAAACTTATTATCTTAAACAATTTACTTTATTTGGATATACACATATTACTTTAATGATTCTTGTTACATCAAGTAATCAAATGATACAAAATATGTGGAAAGGTATTATTTTAATTTATTTTAATAGAAAAATATTTCTTAAAATTTAATCTCGAATAGTGAATATTCATAATTGTTCAATTTTTTTTTATAAAATGATTCATAATTATATATATAGAATCCAACGTGGCAGAGATTATGAATCATGTTGAGTCATCATTCAAAAAATTTCAATTTTGTGAAAAGGAATTGCACAATCTAAAGCAGGCTATGACCATGCAGAACTAAAAGCATGAACATCTTCTTAAGTACATTTTAATGTTCTTAATGACATTATAACGTTTCTAATGTAAACGAACACAGGTAAAGGTTCTTTTATCCTTTTGCTATTATCTATCTTGTGGTATTTATATAATGTGAATGAATATGATTGCTATATATCTAAAGGAAAGAATCAAGTTCGGGATTCAAAGACATATTTTATTTTTTAATTCTCGCGTTCATTTTATTCAAAAAATTGTCTTAAATTTATTTATAAGAAAATAGAAATAGTCAGTACGCAATCATTTTTGGTTCATTTTCTTAATATTAATATTATCTAGATCTGTAGTCTGGACAAATTAATTTAGATTCTATTCTCCATTATTTATGTAATATTTAAATATAAAAATAATTTAGGTATGATCTGGTTTCTATTTCCTGTATTATTAATTATCTGTAATGATATAATGGCATATGTATTTGGCTTTTTTTATGGTCGAACACGTTTAACAAAATTATCTCCAAAAAAAACTTGGGAAGGTTTTATAGGTGGTGGCATAGCAACAATAATATTTGGTTTTGTAATAGCTGGAATATTATGTCGTTTTCAATATTTAGTATGTCCATTAGAATATGATGAAGCAATAATGAGTTTATCAACATCATGTACACCATTACCATTATTTCAAAAAATAACATATACAATGCCAGTACCATATTCATTTTTTAAAAAAACACTTGATTTATATCCATTTCAATTACATTCATTAGTACTTTCATTATTTGCTTCAAGTATTGGACCATTTGGAGGATTTTTTGCAAGTGGATTTAAACGAGCTTTTCGTCTTAAAGATTTTGCTGCAACAATACCTGGACATGGAGGATTTGTGGTAAGATTAAGTTTTTTTTTTTTTTTTATAAACTTATTTCTTTATTAATAAAATAGGATCGATTTGATTGTCAAATAATTATGGCTTTATTTGTTAATGTTTATATAGCAACATTTGCACATGTTCCATCACCAAATAAACTTTTTCAACAAGTTTTAGCTTTACCACCTGAAGATCTTCAAGAATTTCTTCGATTACTTCATAATCATATAAAACCATAAAAAGAAAAAACAATATGTCTTCCGTTTTTAAATATGAACAATCTGGTTAATCATTTTGTTTTGTTTTTTTTGATGTATATAAAAACAAAATAATACCTACATTCATTTTTCTTCTTTTCTATTTTGTTTGCTTTTTTATTTTTGTGATTTTGGTGCTTTCCAGAACATGAACAAAAATATAAATAAATACTTTCATTTCATACATCAATATATGTAAAAACTTTCATCATTAAATTTCGAAAATCATTTATATCTATATGATTAGTTTTATTTGTTAATGCTAACCAATAAATAAATTTAAGTTGTAAACTTATTTCATAATAATCAGTTGTCATTAATTTTTGTCCTATTTCAATAATATGTGTACCTGGTAAACACCAAACTATATGAGATAATATATGACTTGGCATACCAATAACAATTAATGCTTTAGAAAATACTTGACTAAATATTTCTATATTATAAATATTTTCATTATATTCATGAATATGTAAATATTCATAATTATTAGATAATTCAAATTGATTAATTATTTCAATTATATGATTATAATTATTATCAGAAAGATTCGTACGAATAATTAAAATAAATTCACGTTGTATAGATGTTTGATTTTCGATTAAAATATTATGAAGTAAAATTAAATCTGAACGAAAACAAGATGTTGAATACATAATATGAGCATGATAATTTTTTTTTGAATTATATTTAATTAAACGTTTTTTATCATTTAATATATTACGTTGAATTAATATATCAATATATTGATTTATATATTGTATATTAGAATTAAAATAAGGTAAGAAAAATCTTGATGTTTCTGGTACAAGTGCTAATAAACGAATTATTCGTGGTAAAATTTCTCGAATAAAAAATGTTTCATTAATTATTTCAAATTTATAATCATATAAATAAATAATTTCATTATAATAAATATATTCAGAAGATAATAAATTATTCGTAATATTTATATTATATAAAGCATAAGTAAATAATGGTTTAAAATTAGTTGAAGAATATATTAAATGAGATTTTGTATAACATGGATACCAAGTATTTAATATTTCTAAATGAATACATATATCATTAAGTGATGAACTTGTATATGGTAATAATGAAAATATTGATTGAAATGGATCAGGTGATGTATCAATAATAACACCATATTCAGGATGATGATTTATATAATTAAATATATAAGTTTGATTATATGAATATATTTGTTTATTTGATGGAATATATTTATAATTCATCATTTGTTGTAAATGCCATTTATATCCACCTGTTTGTAACCAATAAAAATTAAATAAATATGAAATTTTATATTGATTTATCCAATTTGGAATATTAAATATAAATGTTTCATTAAATATTGGAATATCTTTAATATGATTAATAATTAATTCAGTATTATTTTCAGGATTTATTTGATTAATATTAGAATTTTTTTTATTTAATTTTTCATTTATTAATATATAAAATATAATACATAAAATAAGAAAATTAATCAAATAAATAAATTTTAAATAATTTCTTGAGATTAAAGGATAAATAGATAACATTTTATATTCAAAACATCTGTATATGTTTATTTCAAAAAAATTTCGTTTGTTAAATAAATGACATTTTTTTTGGATAGAGAAAAGAAAAACGAAACAAATATTCACTTATTTTTTAAATTAAGTATAGAACCAGTAAAATTAAAACAAGATTAGAAACCTTTAGTTATATCTGACTTGATTCATATTCTAAAAAAAAGAATCTTTCGTTCTTTAAAGTCTCTCAAATGCTGGTATAAAGCATTTGTATTATGACACATATCGATTGAATAGATGAATATCAATGGTTTTCATATTGTCACATATGATAAAATCTAATATTTGACATAAAAGGTGTTAAAACTGAGAAAGTGTCAACATTGTCATGTTTTTCAACTAATTTGCATCTCTAGATAAAAGCGCTATTCTACAAAAAGTGAGCAGTTTAGCTAGAAAATATATGCAACAAAAGATCACATCAAAAAGATGCTGTATTAACATGTAATTTTTAAATCAATTTTATTTTCTCATGCAAATATTATTCTTTTCAAATGTATAAATAATAAAATGTAGAGAATGTGTTGCATAGCAAACAAATTTTACAATAAATACTATATAATACCCTTTAGAGATTTTTCTAGAACGACCAGCAATATATAATTCTTTTATTCTTAGTTTTTAGTGTAAAGGATTTACAAAAAACATAATGAAAATTTTTGATGGATTTAATTCTATAGCTATTATTTTGGGCCTAGAGCGGACGAAATTTATGTTCAAAATAGTCATCATGGTTAGTTGTACAAAATTTTATTCTTCTGAATAATTAATAAATTTTCATTTACTTGTTTAATTACATGACGAAGGCCTCGGTTAATATGATGAATGTGACTTTATATTGATGCCTTCTTCTATTAAATAATTTGTCGTAAAGCAACTTCATATCGCACGACTTTCTTTTTCTTTATATTTCATTAACAACAGGTTTGAGGCAATTTTTTATATAGTAGTTGTAATCTATAGTCTTACCTTTATTAGCAGCATGTATAAGAATAGAATATTTTGATTTAAAGAATTTCGAAATTTTCATAACGAAATCAAACTCGTTCAGTTGATGAGATTCCTAATGTGATGTAACTTTTCTCATATTTAAATAGTCATAGTTAATTCTTTCAATTATGTCATGAGAAAAGTCACGCATCTACAAAGTACTGTGTTCAAACTTCAGTAGCATCATCCATGGAATGATTCTGGACAAGTCACTAACGACTAAGGTGTTTCAAATGATTCATTTCACATGAGTCATTCGTGCTGATTATATCGTTAGTCACTATGTTGAACGGAAGCGGATGTAAATACTACCGTTTGTAAAAAGTAAAGACGATAGAATCCGGCTGCATGTGGAAATTAGTAATAATAACAACGATCGGTCCCAGTGGGCGATAAACCTATAGAACCTTATTATTATAACTTGAATGTGGATCATTGTTGATAATCTGTTGTATCAATTGAATAGTATCATCTTCTATTTCTTCATGGAAACGTTTTGTTCATCTTGCAACTGATCAATATAATAGAGTATTAAATCCTCAAACTATCATGAGTTCTTCATGGATTGTCTTTGAATCTATTTCCAAAAGAGTTCAAATCTTTATTTAGTACCGATCAAATTCATTAACCATGTTTTTTTGATTTAAATTAAAAGTTAAGATAAAATACTTTATTATTTATTCATGCAAAAAATTTTTGGTTATCACTAAATATATTTTTAAGCTCTTAACTGTTAGGATGATTTGTGTTAATCTTCAAGAGTTATTCAATAACTAAAAATAACTTGTCATTTTGTCATAATTCAGTCTATCGTTCATATTTTTGATGACATTCAAACAAATAACAAATTGCATTTGAATAAATTATATCCAAAAGACAATACATTTTGATTTTGAGAAAAGCATAGAATGCTAGACTATTAACATTGATAATATAGATCTTTATGTATATATATGTACAAGACAAATGAATAGAAAGAAGCAAAGAAAAAGAAAAAAAAAGAGAGAGAGGAAATAGAAAATTTTCATTCATCAACAGTCCTAGTTGATGAACAACAACCAAGTAATTTTCCGTAAGTAGATTCTGTTTGATTATTCATTAAACTAATATTTCCTGTTTGTTGTGTTGATGATGATTGTTGTTCACGTAATGCAACTTCTTGTTTTTGATCAAGTAATTTTTCTGTTAAAAAATAAAACATTTTTGATACAGTTGGACTTGTATCAGATTTTGCACTTGTTTCAAAAAAATCCACACGATATTTATCGGCTAATAATTTTCCTTCATGAGTTGATATAACAAGACGATCATGAAGATCACTTTTATTTCCAACTAATATTCTAACAACATCATCAGGTGCATTTTCATCAATATTTCTCATCCATCGAGATATATTTTGAAATGAACTTGCTTCTGTACGATCATAAACAAGAATTATTGCATCAGCATTACGCTACAAAAAAAAGAATAAGAATTAATTAATTTAAAATATTAATAATAAAATGATTTACATAATAAGATCTAGTAATATTAAAAAATTTTTCTTGACCAGCTGTATCCCATAATTGTAATTTAACTGTTTTATCTCTTACACGAAGTGTTTTTATTTTAAAATCAATACCAATTGTAGGTGTAAAAGATTCTGCAAACATATTATCTATTAGATAGAAAAAAACAACAACAATATAGAAAATATAAAAATTCAAAAAATAATTCTATACCAGCAAATCGAAACATTAAACATGTCTTTCCAACACCACTATCACCAATAAGTAAAATTTTGAATGACCAATCAGGTTGAATACGTTTCATCGTCATAATGAAAAAGGAAAAAAGAAAAAAAACTTATCTAAAATTATTAAAAACATTTACATAACATATTTATATACATTTTTCAAATGTAAAATACTACAATAAATTGACACGTCATCTTAAATAAGAATCATTATGAGTATAGTCGTTTGTGTTTTTTTTTTTCATGATTATTTCATATGAGAATGAAGTCATTGAAAGAATGAGAAATACAAAAAAAAAAAAAGAAGAGAAAAAAAGACATAGTTTGTATCGCTAACTGGTTGGTAGTAAAAAAAAAAAGAGAACGAGAGGGCATCCAAGTAGGGAAGGTCCCTTTAGTTGCATGCCGTCGTATTTTTTTTCCTCTTTCTATTTCTTTTTATTTGCAAGCAAGTGAAAAGCAACAACAGATGATTGTATGCACATAGCAATTTTATTTTGCATGTGATTTATCTTATATATAGAAAAAAAAAAAAGAAAATAACAACAACAAACTTTCACACATTATTCCATAGATATTTGATATAGCAAATTAATAAATAAAATATATACATTAGACTTTAACCTTCGAAAAGAGAAAAAAAAGGAAGAACAAAGTACATAAATGATAATATTTTTGTTTATTATTAAAAAATAGATTTTAATGAATTGTATATAGCTTTATTATTAATATAAACTATTGTAAAGAAATTTTTATTTGATTGAATTCTTACTCTTGAGACCGGAAAAAATAAGAATCACTTTTCCTGACAACAATTCTATTTTGTTATATATTTTTTTAAAAGAATCTTATTGGTTGATAGAAACTAGGAAATACAACTCTAGAAATTCTTATGATAATATTTGTTTTAAAAAAACAAATGAAATCGAATTTTAAAATTTTCTGAAAATTTTATCTTAAACAAATCTATCCAATACAAAAACAAAATACATGATCTTTTTTTGTTTGTCAATCAAATAAAAAAATTTGATTGATTACTAAAAAAAAAAAGAACCATCAAACTTTTAATATAGTTCATTTTGCACCACTTTCGAAAAAATCTTTTGCTTCATTAATCTTTGCAGCAATATATGGTGAACCACCTAACACATATATATATAAATTTTTTTATTTAAAATTAAATATATTTACCTCGATCAGGATGATTAAGAATAATTAATCGTTTATATGCATCACGTATACGTGTTTTACTTGCTGTTGGACTTGAAATGAAAATTCAAAATTTAATAAATAAATAAATAAGCAAAATTACCTAACACCTAATATAAGTGCTGCTTCACGTCGATTCATTTTTGGATCTATATATTAATATTGAAAAACTTTATGAAAGATTAATTATTATTTTCTAATTCTTACCAAATCCACCTTTATAATATTTCGACTAAAATAAAATTAAATATAAAAATATAAAATAAATTTTTCTATTTATTACTGAAAGCCCTTCAGCAAGAACGCCACTTGTTTTTGATAAATTTTCTGCAATTGTTTTACCATGTCGAGCAAGATATCGACCTTAAATAAATTTAAAAAGCAAAAAAAATTTAAATTAATAAATATTATTTCTTACCTGTAAATCCAACAACTGCTAAACCAATTCCAACAGCAATAGCGGTACTCTATATAAAATAATCAATATATTATTTTAATCGAATCATTTTTTTCGCTCACCATAAGAATCTAGAATGAACAAAACAATAATCATTTATTTTCTTTTTTTTTTTATCTGCAAAAAATTTTCACACAAAATTAATTAAATTAAAATTACACATCGAACAAAATAAAAAAAAAAGAAAGAAAATTTAATAAAATCCTCGTGGAACAACAAATGTTAAATAATCTCCAATAGGACCCATTTTAGTACGATATACTTGAAACATAACATTCCATATAATAATAATAATAATCCAAATAAATGTACCAATTGCACTTCGAATTACATCTATACGAAAAATAAATATATAAATTTTATTTTTTGAGAAAAAAATTCATTTTTATTTTTTTACATTTTCGAATTTGTGCTTGTTGAGGATATGATTCAACTTTAAATGCTTGTTTATAAAACCAAATAACATTAATAAGCCAAAGTAATGGTAATAATGCAAAACCACCTAAATAATATTTTCGACATATATTTAAACGTTCTTCAGGTGATTTTCTTTCTAATGAAACCATTTTCTTTGTATGATATCAATTAATTTATTCCGTCAATGAATTTGACAACCATTGTCTGATTCTATTGAAGATTGGTTAGATTTTTTAAAAATTATTTTTAGTGACATCTATTGTATATTTATAATCATTGGATTCGAAAAGAAGTAGATTAAAATGTAGGAATGAATAAACACACCCTTTTATTTCGTTCATAAGTTTTCGAGGGTTTAGAATAAAATAAATTATATTTCTAGATGTTTCGTAAATTATTGACACCTTCGAAGACAATTATAAATAGATGTACAGTTTCAGCAAGTTCATCAACAATTAAATCAACTGCTAAAATTTCATCACCAAAAACTCAATTAATAATCGATCGTGAAACACGTTTTGGAGCAGCAAATTATCATCCATTACCTATAGTTATTCAACGAGGATCTGGTATATATTTAAAAAAATAAAAATGATTTTTTAAATAAATAATTCTTTTTTAAGGTTCATATGTATGGGATATAGATGGAAATCGTTATTATGATTTTCTTTCAGCTTATTCAGCTGTTAATCAAGGACATTGTCATCCAAAAATACTTAATGTTGTTAAAAAACAAGCAGAAATATTAACATTAACATCTCGTGCTTTTCATAATGATGTACTCGGAGAATTTGAACAATATATTTGTGAACTTTTTCGTTATGATAAAATGTTACCAATGAATACTGGTTAGCTAAATCTATTTAACATTAATATTAAATTAGTTTTTTTTAAAATTAGGTGTCGAAGGTGGAGAAACTGCTATAAAATTAGCACGTAAATGGGCATATGAAGTTAAAGGTGTACCAAAAAATGAAGCTATTGTTCTTTTTGCTGAAAATAATTTTTGGGGTCGAACATTAGCAGCTGTATCAAGTTCAACTGATCCATCATGTTATGAAGGTTTTGGACCTTATATGCCTAATTTTAAAATAATTCCATATAATGATTTAAAAGCCTTAGAAGTAATGTTTATTAAATATAAATAAAATTTATTAATAAAATTTCTTTTTGTTTTAGCAAGCATGTAAAGATAATCGTGTTTGTGCATTTATGGTTGAACCTATACAAGGTGAAGCTGGTAAGTAAAAAAAAATGAATTTGATAATGATTTGAAAAGAAAACAAGATTTTGTTTTTATATAGGTGTATTTGTACCTGATGAGGGTTATTTATCTGGTATTAGAGATATTTGTACGAAACATAATGTTCTTTGGATTGGTGATGAAATTCAAACTGGTCTTGGTCGAACTGGAAAGTAAGAATATTTAATAAATAAATAAATATATTTATTTTAAATTATAATAGATTATTAGCATGTGATCATGAAAATGTTCGACCTGATATTCTCATTCTTGGTAAAGCATTAGCTGGTGGTTTTTATCCGGTAATATATATATATATATATTTGTTTTTTAAATAGATGAATATGTTTATAGGTGTCAGCTATTTTAGCGAATGATAAATTAATGAATGTATTTACTCCCGGTACTCATGGTTCAACATTTGGTGGAAATCCATTTGGTGCACAAATTGCTATAACTGCTCTTAAAGTAAATATTCTAAAAGAAATTAAAGAAAATTTTTCTTTTTTTATTATTTTGATATAGGTTTTAATAGAAGAAGGAATGATTGAAAATGCTAATCGAATGGGTGAATTATTACGTAATGAATTAAAACGTTTACCAAACGATGTAATTAAAATAGTTCGTGGAAAAGGTTTACTTAATGCAATTGTTATTGATTCAAGTATACGATTAAATTTAATATATATTTTTTTCTATACTATTACCTTTCTTTTTTTTTTGTATATAGATTATGATGCATGGGAACTTTGTTTGCATTTACGTGATAATGGTCTTTTAGCAAAACCAACTCATGGTGATAAAATACGTTTTGCACCACCATTAAATATAACCAAAGAGCAAATACTTGAATGTTGTTCTATTATTAGTAAAGCTATAAATGCTTTAAAAAAATAATGATCTCATTTTCCTCCGGTTTTTTTGACCTTTATTTATATTTTATGATCTGATTTTATTTTTGCATTTCATATAACAATAAATCTCAGTTTTTGTGTCGTACACAATATTTTGATTCTTTAATAATAGCATAATTAAGGACATGTATTACATTTTAATACATTCCTTTTTATATTCCAACAGATCTATGATTGTAAGAAGAAGAGAATGATATAAAGAACAGAACACATAAAAAGCACGCCCGTGTGGCTCAGTGGCTAGAGCACTGGTCTAGTAAACCAGGGGTCGACAGTTCAATTCTGTCCTCGGGCATAGAAAAAAAATTTTTTTTTTCTTTACTTAAAAAGAAAAACAAATATTTTTTCATAATTCACTAGAAAATTTTGTTGTCATAGAAATTGATGTTTTTTGTGTCAATCAGATATGTAACTCTCGTTATATATATGTCTTTCTTGATGTGTATGATGTTTCAAATCTCATATGAAGATTTAAAATTTGTTTTAGTATAAAAATAATCTTGAAACAACATGATGCATATACATATAATAATATCCTTCATTTATACAAAATATTGTTCTGAAGCTTTTAAATTAAAATTATAATATTAAATTCTATATTCTATATGAATAGAATGCCATTATCAATCTTTTTCAATTATTTTTGTTAAAAATATGGTTTAATTATAAAGAAACAAAGGATTGATCAAGTATCAATCAATAAGATCACGAAACTTTTGTTTTTATGATATTCATAGTTTCATGATATGTCATTCAAAATAATCAAATATAAAATTTAGTCGATATTTTCTTACAAATATCAAAGTTATTTGAATTAATTAATGTGAGCTTAATTAATTGAAACGTATAATTTACAAATATTGATGGATCTAAAGACATGTTATAATTTTAGTTAAAATAAAATATTCTTTCAGTTATACAATTATTTTTAGCACTACTATACACATTGATTGACTACCATTAGTAATTCTGTTCATAAGATACATCCTGCAATCTGTAACTAAGATGACTTTATTGAGAGTTTTTCTGTTAGTAAAATTATCTAGTTTTCAGTGACGATTTTGGTGTGCGCGAGTCAAGCAGGCTACGATACCTTACGACTATGCTGAGTTCGTTGATTTCTCCAGATCACCTAATGGAATTATTCAGCAAAGTTGAAAGGCATTGTAGTCTATTTGACTCACAGACACATTCAAATTCTTACCCGACCTCAAATTTTTTCGTGTAAACTGTAGATCTTTTCACTGCATCGTGCGATATATTTCGTCTTTTTAAATAAAATGTATTCATGGTTTAAAATATGAAATGCGAAGTTCTGTCATTTATTTATTATGAGTCACCCATTACTTGTACCCAAAAAACAATTGAAAAGGGTTGGAATTTGTTTTCCAACTTTGAATAGTTATTATCATTTTTTAGTTTTGCTTATCTATATGGTCATCAAAATGGAACAGGAGTCAGAAAGAAGCCACCCATCCTCACCCTCATCCTTACCCCATGAAAATGAATTTTCTTTCGCATAGATGGCATCGTATAACAATAGAATGGTAAATGACTCGCAGTGAGTGAGTGACTGCTATTTGTTCCATCTCTGTTATCTCATCCTTTCACCCTCTCACTCTAAGTGGTAATCATAAAAATATGAGAGATGTAGTGAGTAAAAATCAACATTCATCGTTATAATTGCATATATATATACCAAGCTAGAAAGGTTATAATATAGTTACATTAAAAGTTGATCTATCAAGATGATGTATAAAAAAATTTTTATTTTAATCGTTGTTATTCTCCATGTTCAAGGGGATGGCATTAAGTCGCTTACGGCAGATATTTATCCCGGTTTTGGCTGGGACCATTTAAGATTTATGGATATGAATCCAATTTTTGAGGTGTCCAACTTTAACAATTCGGAAAAATTTCAAAAATGTATTGAAGTACTACCAGTGCGTCAAAATAAAGTCGAATTAGGCTCGACGGTCATCGATGTATTTGATGCTCGCACCAGTGAACATTCGTCAAACTTGTTTATTGGCGGCAGTGCAAGTTTTATGAGTTTTAAAATAGGTGGATCATATTCACATGAATTCCAAACAACCAAAACCCAACAAGGAGATGAGAAGACTATAACATTGCGAAATCACATCGATTATATTATGTACGATGTGATTCTCAAATCAACATGTCAATTAAATCCACAGGTAAAAAACGATCTTATTGATATTGCTGCATATCAAACTAGTGATCAATCAACTATGGCCACCTATGCAGCGCAACTCTTCGTGAGAAAGTACGGTACACACTATAGCAGCCGTTTAAGCTTAGGTGGTTCTATTATACAAGAGGATTTCATCAAGGAGTCCATTTATAGTGATCAAGAGACAGACAAAACAAGTTATCGTGCTGCAGCAGAAGCATCTTTTCTAGGTACATTTAGTGTATCGGCGAATTTTGCTTCTAGTTCAACAAGTAGTAATACTAACATCGATACGGTTAAAAAAAGTTTCACCCGGAAAATAATTAATTCAAAAGGTGGAAAGCTATCGCTATCACAAGGATCCATAGAAAGCTGGCAAGCATCAATTGATTCTGCACCAGTTATTGTCCGACGTGCGATAGAAAATATAACTCATTTTATTCAATCGGATAAAATTCCAGAATTATCGGAAATTCAATTAGTAAAACTACGAAGAAAATTGAATCAAGCAATCGATACATATATTCACATGAATGTCTATAGAGGATGCATGAACCGACATTCACCATCATTCGATTGGATTGCTAATGTTGAAGATGGATCATGTGCACCGGTAGAGGAGAATTCTCGATTCGGAGGATTTTTTCGTACGTGTACTGAAGATAGTCGCTTAACTCAGTAAGTCATTTTTGATTGTATACTATCGCTGATCATCTGCCACAATAAACACTTTTGAAATTATCGTGACGTATCGTAACCACTTTTTCTTGTTTTTATTTTTGGGATATCTATGCGTTTGCCAGGCTAACTCTGGTCAATTGTGAGCGCAAAATTCGACTGACCACCAGACTTCCTATATAAGTTCTGCCTCAAGTCAGTCTTTAGAAACCTATCTGAAGCAGGTATGCACCGGTTTCAATCAACTGGCCTCGGCTGTCGAGATAAACTTAGAATGATGCATATCTACTCTCTTAGATAGAAGCGGCCTAGGCTTTTGAAAATCAATCCTAATACCAGCCTGAAAAGGTTAGATCAAAATGAATCAATTGGTATACCAATAAAAACCTGTTCGATTTTTATTGACTCGTAAACTGGTAACTTATTCGAGAATATAGGTACAGTTTCATATCACCTAGCTAATTAAAAGTGACAGTATTTGTTGTGGAATCCGAGAAAGGAACAGCAATTGGCGATAATTGATCGATGTACTAGCAGTTTAACCAGTGTAAAATCCATATGAGTACCGGCTTCATCTAAGCCTTGTCTAATGGTTTATATTCAAATAAGATTGCAGTATATCTGTTGTGTTCATCGAGCGAGTAGCTGATAAAGATAGAGTATTTATCGTACTAGATAAGATACAGCTGTTTAACAGATCTCTAGAGAATTTTCATTTATATCATGGAGTGCATCTTGAGTTAGTTGTCAAGGCATTTCCTTATAAAGTACACGCAAATTAGTAATGTGTTTTATATCATTCAGTTGATGATAGTAGATAATCTTAATATAAAAGAAGAATACAATTTAATTATCTTCTATTTTAGAAAATGTAATGATTATAAAATGTCGAATTATTATACACAAACAGAGGAATGCCCACCGAATTTTAATAAATATCTCCTTCATAAATCAACTCAAACTGAAAATGTATTCAGACGACAATGTGACCGTTGTGGATTGTTTGGATGGTTCAAATGTTGCTACGATGTTGTTGATGGAATCGGTGTACGAGAATTGAATTTTTATGGTTGTGATGATAACACAAACCAAAACAAATCATCGACTGACGTTCTCAAAATCGCCAATGATTACGTTTATGGTGGTTCATTCACGTCACAAAAAGTTAATCCAATAACTGGCACTCGAAAGTGTCCAAATGGACCATTTAAAGAAGTACACGTGAACAACGATCTTACTATATGTTTGAGTGAACACGTTGCCGATACTGACGATTTACCTCACTATGGTGGTATATATTCATGTAGCCAAGGTAATATTGCAGCTGATATCAATAAAAAGGAATGTTTAAATGGTTATAGCGCACATGTAATGGGTGCAATTGAGGAAGATTGTCTTTTATTTGTGTGTTTAAAATTTGAAAAATTTCAGAATATTCGCCAACTGCCGTCAATCGTACTACCACCATTTTTTGAGATCCCTCTGCGGAATCAAACCAAGAACCGCGTCAATGCTACAGAATTTGATCAGACATATAGAATAGTAGCAATACCATCGACTGAAACAACAACAATACCTTTTGACAAAATAGCAATAACATCATCTACATCAAAAAGTCCAGAAATTACGTTGGGCCTGTCAATTGCTGGAGTATGCATCGGAACACTAGCTGTCATTATTTTGACTTTTTTTCTAATTCAAAAGAAGTGGCACCGACGCAAATCGAACAGTGAAAACGGAAATAACTATGAACATTTGTAAAATATATGCATTTTTTTAAAAAATATTCCAGACATTTATAATTTTTAAAATAGTTTATTTTATCAATAATAAAGAAATTTAAAATTAAATCAAAATTATACTTCATTTCGACGATGCATAGGGCATATATTCTATCAATGAGGATTGCTCCAATTAATGTGAGTTTTACTTTGTGGTTGTTTATCAAATCAAAGAGTGACAGAATAATATTTCGTGAAACGTCTTAAGGTCTATTGACTTTTTTTTTAAATAATCGCTGGCCTGTATCGTTTTTTCGCGTCTTTCTTCTTCTGCAAATATGATTGTAAACGACCATTGAAATGGTCAGCACAGATTACTTGTAAAGGATGCGGAAGCGTGTAAGCAACACAAAATGAATCACTATTCATTCATCGACAGTTCATAAGTAACTATGTAGAAAAGTGCAGCAAGTTTACTTCTTATACCAAATTCTAGCAAAATTTTCGATATTACAGTTCACTTTGAGATGAAAGTTCTGTAAAACATCACAAACGTTTCATAGATACTTTGATATGTTCTTACGTTAATACATTTGGTCACAGCATAAAACCTTACAATGACGATGAGCTCCATTTGCCATTACTAGAAAAAGACTTAAGTCTACATTATTCTGTATAGGAACTATCATTTTCTCAAAAATTATTCAGGACGTTTTCGAAAAACGAAATTTAGATACTTTGGACACCACATAAGCTAATCATAATTCATTTAATTAATCAGTTAATCCTTTAAGGAGCGATTTTTTTCAATCCAGGATCAGGTTGGCGAGTTAAAGTTTGGGTGTGTATCTGAGTCAAGCAGACTACAACGCGTTTTGACTTTGTTGAAGGATCGCATCAGATAGTATCGGCTTAGCAATTACCACTTTTGCGTGGATATCTGGTATAACAACTATAGATCATCGACTTTCATACATCTTGTAACTTACCTGTGACCTTTGAATCATTTAAACAGTTACTAAGGAAAAACTACCTAATTGAACCCTTCTGGAGAGTTGAAAGACATCGTCGTCAGTTTGACTCACACAAACACTCTCATCTTCACTCTCGTCCTATAGATCTACTTTTTTAGAGCTTTTCATGCTGCATCTTTTGATGTAATTTGTTTTTTTTTGTAAATAAAAGATATTAGATGATAAAAGAATTCATCTTATATAAAAAAATTTCGTTTTCGTGAGATCGAAAATTATTTGCTCAAAATGTTCTTCATTTTGAAGACAAAAAGTGTAACTATAAAACAAGCGGTCTTATGTGGATTGTAGTGTTTCATGCTACATGTTGTGCTATATTTTATCTTCTAATACAACGCGTTAAGTGATTCAAAACTGAAATACAAAGCATAGATCATTTAATCTACTTCAATCGACAGTTAAATTTCCAATAAAAACAATTTCAATCGAATTTTTTTTATTGTGTTGTTAGTTGAAGAGTGATCAAATAATATAGAAAAATATAGCGTCGTTTTCTCAAGCCTCCTATAAGAAAACAAGGTACCTCCTATACTACTTTTCGATATTCCTAAGTAGTAGTACATTTAATTAAAAATATTAATCTCTATTCTTATCGAATGAGAGGAATATACATTACATTGCTTTCAGTTGTAATAAAACTGAAATTATTAAAAAATCGCAAGGTTTAATGAAGACAACTAATTTTCTTTTTCGCCAGAATATTAACAAGCTTTGATAAGATATTACTGTCGTATAAAATTTGAATTAGATTCTAACCATTCCGAAATAATATGACACCACAATATTTTACATCGATGAAAGAAGTGAGAAATTTCCTATCTAAAGTATATTCTGATAACTGAGAAGAAAAAAAGATCGAAAATCATATCATACATCCAGCAATTAGAAAATACCTTAGTCTTCGCATAAAGAAAGCACTGAGACGGTTAGTGTTGAAGACTGAGGCGCTATCCACTTTATTCTTATTTAGCTTTTGATCACAAACTCATGTGTTATTTTGTATGTGATACAGTCAACTGAACTCATTTTTACCGTATTCATGAGTATGATAATTGGCATGAAGTACAAGACCAATATTTTTTATATTGAGATTGACATATTTAAACCTTTATACAATGTTGTTTATACTTTTAAATAAAACTCGATATCAAAAGTCAACCACTGAGTTTTGTTTTCTTCATCTATGTGCACACTCCGCCTTTACCTGGCATACAATAGCGGTTAAGCTAGTATTGGATTAATTAATTGCCTGCTATTTTAATAGAAGTATAGGATTCATTCGTATCAAAAGGAGCTGCGGAAATATAAATTATTCTACAAAAAGAAAGACATACTGTTGGCAACATTGTATTACTTTATGTTCATACAAATGTACAAGTTGATTTAAAACGACAGACTTATAAGATAATTGAAAATACACATGTCATTTTCTAAATGTTTTGTAAACGATACTGTTAACTTATTCATGTTGCATACGAAAAATATTTTATTTCCATTTGATTCTAATGTTTTGCTTTTTTGTCTTCCGTGTGTAATCAATATGTATGTTTTTTACAATTTTTTTTAATAATAAAAATGGAAATTCTTACTTTAATAAACAACAATGGCTATTGACGTCTCATTACATGATGTTCTAAAATTATGATCATTTTGTAATTACATAAAGCTCTCTTTGGAAAGTAGAGCAGTAAAAGTCAATGTAGAAATAATTAAATAGAAAACTGTTACGAAAAACAGAAGATTTTCAACAAAAATCAAATTTATTCAAACTTTCGACAAGAAACTCTTATCAGTTAAGTTTAATTGGAGTATTATGTATTCATAAATATATCTCATTTGTTCATCAGATGAGTTGATACATGATGAACTTAACTTAATGAAGAAAACTCTATTAACGAACGGATACCATTTGCTTCTAACTAAAAGAGATATATGTGAAGCAGAAATAATTATTAAATGAATGAAATATCAACAGCAGGCACAGACATTACGAATAAAGAGAAAAGTTTATTTTCTTCTTTCTAATTATAGACAAGAATTAACAATTTTAGCTCATATAATTAAATGAATATGTAAAAATCTTTTACCTCTTATACAAACTAATGTATGCTTTAGCAAAACATTTACAATTAAAAGTGTATTTCTTCCTCTCCAAAAAAAGATTACATAAAGCAAAAAAGAAAAAGAAATTAGAATGAAACAACATAGAGTTGATATTAAAAAAAAACAAATAGAATCTTCATACATTGAAAAACATACTAATTAAAAAAACTTTCATTGGATTTCTCATGATCTGTAATTTTAGCATTAAAAACAAATTGGCGGAAAAGAAAACTAAGAAAGTCTACTTATACATGAAATATCTTTGAGTGATGTTAAACTTAAATTAAATGTCTTTAATTAAAAGACTACCTTCAAACAATAATAATTCGAATTGTTATTGACCTTTGCTAGTTTTTCAGTATTCTATCAATTAAAAATGTATCTATATGTAGATTGTAATTTCACTTTTCTTTCGCTGTTCCTGAATGATGACAAGAGTTTCTTATCGAAAGCTTGAAGAACATAGAAGATTTTTGTTTAAAATCTTCTATGCTCTTCGTAGCAATTTTACACTTAATTACTGCTAGATAAAGGCTGGGTCAGACGTTTTGACTCTATTTATATAATTAATTTGTCTATATTAAAACATATTTGTAAAAGGTTGTTTCTGTGATAGAAAGATGCTTTACAAAACTGCCTACGACGAATCTCTCTTAACTCATTATGTAAGTAAGCTTAATGTCCACGGTTAATTTTTATTTTTTGTGACGCATATTTCTAAGCTTATGAATTTCTTATTGTATGAGTTTGAAGGAATCAGTCCTAGACTCTTTTTTAGAGCGTCTTTTACTGTGTCTTTCTATCATAGAAACAAACTTCTAAAAATTTGTTTTAATGTAGGAAAGTTAATTATATAAATCGAGTCAGGACTTCTGGCTCAATTTTTAAACCTCTACTATTGATTAAATTTAATTCGAAACTTTTTCCTTTTTGGTGGAGAAGGTTAGTATACGTTCATGCTTAAAGGGCAAGTTCAACGACATTATAGAAAAGATAATAAGTTTGGCTACAATATATAAAATTAGACTTTCTACAATGTCAACAACAAAATGTGTCACTTTTCCGATATTTATAATAATATCTATTGTTATTATATGCTTTTCAGATTGTTCAAATCGGTCATTACGACTTTCTTAACATATGCTCTGATATATTTTTACAAAATAAGAGAGCGTAAATTTTAATTAGAAAATGAGTTTAAAAAATGATCGAACCTATTTGTGTTTACGTTTAAGAGAGTTTTTTGAAGAACTAATAACAACCATCCTTGAAGAAATGCATTAATGATTGAATTATTTTTAAAATGTTTAACAAATGACTACAATAGAATAATGAAAGATTTGAATAATCTAAAGAGTAGCTAATAACGATGAAGATTAATTAACTTTTCCACAATGTTGATAAACTGCCTCTTTAAGAATAACAATATAATAGTCTTCTCAGTCAAATAGAAAACATATTTTGAATTAAGCGTGAACAGTAATGGAGTTACATGTATTTATAAAATGACCATTATTTTTAGGACATTATGTTTTGTAACTTATTAGCCGTTTTTTTCTGTCTGAATTTGATAAAGTATACCTTTAAGGATGTTACTTTATTTTTATGTTTCGTTATAATATAGAATAGAGTTACAGAAATCTCTATCTTTATAAAATAAGGAATAAAGTTACAATAAAAAATAAAGAAAGATTTTCTTCAGACATCGATAAATGGATAAGTAGTTAATTTAACAACAGGACACATTGATCACGGTACTTACTTATCATCGGTGATATTGCAGTATGGAATAATACTAGCAAATGATGGTGAGACATAAATGATTTATGGAAAAAGTTTTATATTTGAAATCTTTTAGTCTGTAATTTCTTTATTCTTTATTTTATAAAGATAATCTTCACCTTTATTTTATGAAATACAGATAAAATAATACCTTTATTTATCCTGTTCTTTTCTAGGTTAGAGGAAGTGTATCCATTTTGGAGAGTACTTAACTGTATAACAAGTTGACAATCTTATTAATTATTGTCGTTGATATACTTATTAATAGATTTTTAATTGAAAATGAATATATATATAGATTCTTTGGATATATGTAAATTAACCTACAAACAAATGTCAAAAACTTATAAGTAATAAATATCTCTCATAATATGCAAATAACAACTTAATAAGAGACAGATTATAATTAATCTGTCAAACGCAAACACAGAAATATATTAGATCTTATAATATTATTATTTAGTGATCAAACAGATTGTTCTTTCGACGATATCTACAATGAACAATATCAGTATTTCCACTGAAATATCTTCATATTCTTTAATGCCCGTTTCCAATTCTATTCCATTTGGTATATTTACTGCTCTAATCATACCATCTATTCCATGCTATTTATTCATTTTTGTCCAATGTATTCGTAAAGGTATATTACGTAAACATACTCATAGTCATGCAATTTTAGCTGGTGTAGTATGTAGTTTTTTACAAGTAAGTTTAACATGTTTTAATTATTCTCTTATTCATTTAATGTATTAAGGTAATAATTGAATTACCAATTATGCTTTCATATTTACATAATAGTATAGTTCCGATTAAATTAGATAGTTTTTGTAAATTATGGGCTTGCTTAGATTATTCATTCAATGTGATGATTTTAATGCTTATGGCTTATACTGCAATAGAACGTTATCTACTTATTTTCCAACGAGTATTTCTTCATCAACATTTAATTATCCTTCATTATATACCTATTTTTCTTTGTATTGTTTATCCAATTATATTATATATTTATTTTATTTTTTTCTATCCATGTGTTGCTCAGTTTGATTTTACAATGATAACATGTGGAGGACCTTGTTATTTCTATGAATCCGCAATTAGTACATTTGATCAATTTATCAATCTTGTCTTACCTGTTGTTGTCAGTGCTACTGCTAGCATGGCTTTACTCTGTCGTGTTATACGACAAAAAAGACATATGCAACAACATCGTATGTGGAAAAAAAATCGACGTCTTGTTATACAATTATTATATACTGTAATATTACACAATATTGTTTGGCTTCCTATGGTTACGTGTTCATCTATTATGCTTTTTTCTACAGTACCACAGCCTGTACTTAATAGTTTGAGTATAAATATTTTACCAAATGGCATTTATGTTGTAATCTTATTATGTCCATTTGTATCATTGATGGCTCTACCTGAAATATGGCCACGATTCGTTCCACGTATTTTTCCATTAATAATGACCCATAATTCCTTACGGCATACAACGCAATTACCAATGATTCATCGTAATATTCCAAGTCAAATAATCTTACCGACACAAGAGCATATTCATCGAATGACTTAAAAAAAATAGATGTTACAAGTTATCAGTAAAACATCTTCGTAGCGAAAGTACAGGATAGAATTCTAAATCAATTTACTTCAATATAGATATTAACTGAAATTTTTTTTATGTGAATTATAAGAAAATATACAACAATTTTTTCATCTTGTAAAACATTCATGTTCGTCGTACTATTATCTCTTTCATTGCTCAATAATAAAGAATATAAATAACCAGAAATCTCATCGTTCTCTTCATACTTTAAATTATTGTTTTTTAGTTAGAATGAATATGGAAACACTTCATAATTAAGTATTACTCCTAATGTAATTCATCTATCGATATCCTCCTTATTAACCGTTCTAATTTTAATTTGATTGCGTTTATATTTGCAGATTGATGTTGTATTCTATAGATACAGAAAAACATATCGAGAGAAAGAGTATGCCATTTTTAAGATAGTAAAAAGGTAAAGATGATATTCTTACATTTAAAAATTTGATGATCAGCGGCATGTAGATTGTAGAAGAAAAACATTTTTCAAAATGTTTAAGCAACATAGAGAAAGTCTTGATATCTACACTAAAACATCCAAGAATCAAAGAAGATATTCCTATAGATGCATAAAAAAAGTAACAAGTATTTGACTTTCTCTAAAATGTGATAATACTGCATCTGACAAAAGATGGCCACTTGGATTATGATTCGATTTATCTTACTTTCTATATTCATAGCAAAACGATGTCTTAACTTTTGGCGTTTTAGCACTTAATTATATATGAGTAAGAGAAAGTATACAGAAAAATTTCATGCTTCTAATAGTTGATGTGTCTGGCCTTTAATTCGCTTCTATTTAAATATCATTGTTAAAACAACAGAATATTTGCATACAAAGTCGTCGATACTAATTAATATTACGAATAAAGAAGCGATGAAAAAAGTCATAAGACTTCAAAAATATTGATGATAAAAAAACAAATTTTTTATTTTCGAAGCTTTCTGATTACAAAATCTATTCAAGTCGATAGTATGTTTTGAAATTAACAGAAAAATTTTTTAATGAAATAATTAAAAAAACTTATATGATTGTTTGAAACTTCAAGAATACTTTGTTCTCTACATCAATTATTGAATATGATTGAAATATTATTTATTAACATATATGACTTTATACACACATAAAATTGTAGTCTAGATGAATGTGTCATTGAGACTTTATCAAATGTATTTGATGTAAAGGTACATAGATAGTCCTTCAATTGATTCCTTTAGAAATTCACAGAAACAGAAAATACTGTTTATTTTTTCTTTTATTTTCGACTGTAAAGCTTGAATATACTGAGTTTGTAATTCACCATTCTCTCAACTTGTTAATAAAGTATAATATAAAAAAATTATCCAGAATCTTTCTTATTTATATTTCATTTTCTTTAGTGTATTTTCGCTACTTAAAACAATCTTATCACAAACCTTATGATTTCTCTGTTATTCATCTACTATAAATAATAAGAGAAATAAAACTAAAAAAACAAGCTAGTTGGTAATTGGTTTCTCTTTTTTGCAAACGAAATAATAAGATTGCGTGCATGTTATATTCTTCTGATGATAGATGTAGGACAAATGTAAAAGTATTATATACAAAGAAATTTTAACATATAATAGAATCTGATATGACTATTAAAACTATGTTTTTAGATGTGTCATGTTTATTTCTCTTACTAACATTGTGCTTTGGATATAATATTGAAGCGGCTCACTTTCGTGGTGGCACAATTACTTGGAAACCAATTAGCAACAACGTTACAAATGGTAGTACAGTCTCCATCCTCATTATTCAAACATACAGTTGGACATGGACTCAAGTTGGATGCAACGATAGCATGATTGCTGCTCAATCACCTGACGTTAGTACAGGTGCGAAAGTAGGGAGTGGGTCGAGTTTATTATGTAATGATAGTTGTTCAACATCAGGTGGTTATGTTGGTCATGAAGTACCTATCGTTGGTACTTGTGTCGATTTCTCAACTGCACTTGACTTAACAGTGAGTCAAAGATCTGATTTAGTTAATATCACTGCTGGAGCTCATTTTATTGCGACTTTTGGATCCAGTAGTGGTTATCAGCTATTGGCACTAGGTAATGCTGCAGGCTGGAGTCTTTCTTGTACTCTTGATTTACGTGCAAGATCAGACAATGGTTTAATTAATACACCACCAATAGCCACATGTATTTCATACATAAGTATACCTGTTAATATTCAACAGACCATTCAAAATCCAGTTCTTGATGCAGACAATGATTTTCTTCGATGTCGATTTGCAAATGGATATTCTGAATGTGCCAATGCTTGTCCACCAACATCTTTACCATCAAGTACAACATTATCTACTTCCTGCATTTTAACAATTACTGAAATCACAGCTGGTGATTATTATCTTGTTGCAATACAGGTTATCTATTCATTTAAAGTATTTTGTTTTTCATTAGATATCATTTTATATTTAATGACAGGTAGAAGATTTTCTAACAAATACAAGTAGTATCCCATTGAGTTCTGTTCCTCTTCAATTTTTGATTTATGTTTATGCAACTCCAATTTGTACACTTAAACCTCTTTTGATTGCCAATATCAAAAATAATGATTGTCAAGGTGTACAAGTAGGTGTTAATTTTACAATAACATTTACAGTTATTAATCAGTGTGGTAGTGGACGAACAATTCTTGATATTGCAACATTATCTTTTCCCATTCTAAACAAGAGTCCACTTATTCAAAATACCACCAATTCATCATTATGGTCAATGAAAATAACATGGACACCAACAGTTACTCAAGTGGGTTCACTTGTTTTTTGTGCTGTTGCAGTTGATAAGTTAGTTATATGCTTATCTGAATAACTAAATAATAAAATTGTATTATTTATGTTTTGTATTTCTAGTGCAAGTGTTCAATCTGATCAATATTGTTTGACATTTATTGTTGGTTTAACTAGTGTTCCATTATGTCCAGGAGCAACTGTTGCGTAAGATTGATTCTTTATTTCAAGAGAAACAATATTAGATGTTTTGTTTCGTATTTTTCTGCATAGACCAACGACAATGATAACATCAATACAAACATCAGCAACTATAACGTTAGTTTTTATTCATTAATCTAATAAAAACTTATTTCTTTCAACTTTCTTTTAGTAGTACTTCTATAACAACACAAGTCACATCCATGATGTCTTCATTTGTAGTATCAACGTAAGTTATTATTGAATAGTGATGAAGATAATTGGTTTTCTATTTAGATCTTCAATAACATCACAACAATCAACAAATGTTACAATAATGGATATTACATCTTCATCGATTATCAAAACAAGGTGAGATAGATCTCTTATAATTTATGTATTCTCTTATTATTTTATTCTATCTTCTTTGATTTTAATTCTCTGGTTATTAGTTCAACATCATCAAGTAAAATCTTTTATTGTTTGAAAGGATTTAGTTAATCATTTCTATTTTTGTTTTCATTCTAATCAGTTAAACCAACAGCTGTAATCAACTGGCCATTAATTATTGGTCTATCATTATTAACATTAGCATTAATTCTTTGTTGTTTACTTTGTTGTTTGTATTACTTTTTGTAAGTGAAATAGATTTTATATGATGATAAGTTATATTTGACTATTTTTTTGCAGTGGTGGTCTTAGAAGACGACGACGACATAGAAAAAATGTGAAAGAATCAAATTACAATTTTGAATTAGATCAAATCTATAAAACATCTGATCAACAATTTTTGACTGAACACGGTCGAAAACAAAATTATAAACAAAGATCACATAGTCAAACCACAATGAGAAATAATTCTTCAACACCGAGCAATATTACTCTTGTCAAATTTGATCGATCAGAAAAATCATTTATTCATGATGAAGAAAAATTAAACAATCAACGAAAATATATAAGATTAACTAATTCTGTAAGAGAAGTTGAAGAACCACAATCAATCATGTTGAATGAGATATCAGTTGACAAACGTAAAGAAGATTTATCTATTGTAGAAGATGCTTTCGCTTCTTTGATTGTACCTTTGTCCGCATCAATGTCATCAAGGATAAAAACTGTCACAATTACAAAACTTCCTCGATCATGGCAGGCATCAGTTGAAGCATATGAACCTAGATCAGCAATGAGTATGAAATCACAATCAATAAAAAGTTCACACAATGATCTGAATGATAGTGGAAACGGTAGAACAGATTCAAAAAGTGCATCACATGTTTCTGTTAGTAGAATTAGACGATCTTCATCAGTTGATCTAGTCAATCACAATAATCAACGTTCAACAACGACTTTATCGAGGAACAATTTAAGCCGATTTACTTCTCGGAAATGAAA
Source organism: Macrotrachela quadricornifera (assembly GCA_022393335.1). Classification (NCBI taxonomy): domain Eukaryota; kingdom Metazoa; phylum Rotifera; class Eurotatoria; order Philodinida; family Philodinidae; genus Macrotrachela; species Macrotrachela quadricornifera. Next base: position 494,061 of record JAJEKB010021243.1, on the reverse strand, counting down.
TAATCGTCATCACCATCACGTCGCAGTAACATTTTCGACTCTCTGTATCCAAATGAAATGATATGCCAACTTAATAACTTAACATATCACTACTTAATCTATAATGTGACCACTCCTCATATATGTTTTAATATTCTCTTGCAGGTTTACTCAGAGTTACCATCGGGCACTATTTTGTTTTTGAAAAACGGATGAAAATGTTTTCATTTTATGCCTAGCTATGCATCATTTATTGATATTTCAATAAGAAAAAATACAAAACAGAAAAACTTCTTTATAAGGTATAATAAATATTGTTGTTTGTCCTACAAGGGCAGCAGGTTATCGTCACATGTGCACCAGATACTATATTCCGAGTGAATATACTTATTGGTAAAATTAAAGGAACAGAAGATAGTTTTGAATACCTCGATTATTTACGGAATTTTTTTTCTAATTTTTCCAGCAAATCAAACGAAAAAACAATTTATATCGTTTTTCAATAAGTTTCAAAACATGTCTTCTATGTATGATCGTTTCTTTCCTCATCAAATTTTATACTGATCGATGAATACATTCCCATAGAAAACCATTCGAGACGTGATAGCTCTCTTTGTTTTCTTAGTCTTCTTGATTCTGTTCGCCATCAAAATCGAATGATATTTTGATTTTTTTCAAGTTTCTGTTTGTTTTTTCGTTTGTTGTTTGAATTAAAACCATTGTATTCGTAATTTGAACAGATGAAATTAGTCGTACAAATTACCTTTACTTGTTTTTTTTAGTTTTCAAAACAATTGAATGATTATTGCGCTATTAAATCCGAAAACATTTCTGTACTCACAATGGAAATGTTTGTGCTGTTACTGAAAAAGGTGGAACATAATCGGATCAAATGAAAGGTTTCCTCGATAAAACAACAAAGTTAAAATATTAGCAGCTCTTGGTTTGCCCTGACACAAATATTCGAATTTTAACATATTTAAAATACAAGTATAGTGCTCATAATTTAAAATTTCAGAGGGCTTTTATTTTCTTTTTTCCTGAAGGTTCGATAGAGTTCATTGAGTTGTATAAGAAAAAATATGTTTCAAGTTGAAAAAAGGATGCTTTACGAAAATCAGAAACTTTGGGTTTATTGTCTTTTGTTTGGAAATCATGATATTTTAGATTTTTCTCATAAAATATTTTTTCCATTTGAAACATTTTTTTTCTTATGGAACTTGATGAGCTCTGTCGAATTATCAGAAAAAATGAGAGTAAAACTTTGCTAAAATATTGAATTGTGAGCACGCTGCATATACTCTAGATATCGTAAAATTTGAATATCTCTATCTAGACAAGCCGAAGACCGCTAATATTTTAACTTCGTTTGCTTTGGCAATAAGAAGTTTCCTTTGATTTGAATGTATCCCATCTTTTTCATTATCAGCACAAACACCTTGTATTGTCAGACGCATGAAAAGAACCTATGATTTATGAGTATTTGTAAAATACGCTCTCACCCACTCTGACTGCCGTTTCAATCGAAGATAGTATCAATCCATAGAGTATAAAACTCTTCACCCATACGACTCCATTCTGATCCGTTATCTGCAGAACATCTATGAAAATAAAATAAAATCCCATTTTTATCGATCCACTCTGACCCACATCCTAACGAAACAAGTAACAGTCATTCATAAACAAAACTATCAAAGGTATTCATTAGGTATACACCAAATCCAATTCGAGTCAAATCTAAGTCTTGAATTTGACTAAATTTACTTGAAATAGATCAGATCAAATCTAAATACGAATGCAATGGCGACCATAATCGGTTTACCGATAATCGGTATAAATCGATAATCGTTCCATCGGTAGGTATTCACAAGTCTTCATTGTCTATCCAATGGGAGAAGTACCTATAAGTCTACATGGCTCATCCTATAGGGTATCCGTAATTCGTCATGTCCTATCCTATAGAAGTACCTATAGGTTCTTATAAGCTGTTTGGAAGACCCTTCATAGGTTCTTGTAGGGTATTTTAGAATACCCTTTATAGGTTCTTTTGCCTTATTTGTGGTACTCTTCATAAGTCTTCATGGTCTATCATGAGGTCAGCATTAAATAGAGACTTAAGAATTATGAAGGTGCCCCGAATACAGGATAAACACTTATAGTGAATCCTTCGAAATAGCGTATAAGAACCTATAGGTACTTCTATAGGATAGGGTATGGCGAGTTATGGATACCATATAAGATTAGCCATGAAGACTTATAGGTACTTCTCCCATTGGATAGACAATGAAGACTTGTGGATACCTACCGATAGAACGATTATCAATTTATACCGATTATCGGTAAACCGATTATGGTCGCCATTGCATTCGTATTTAGATTTGATCTGATCTATTTCAAGTAAATTTAGTCAAATTCAAGACTTAGATTTGACTCGAATTGGATTTGGTGTATACCTAATGAATACCTTTGATAGTTTTGTTTATGAATGACTGTTACTTGTTTCGTTAGGATGTGGGTCAGAGTGGATCGATAAAAATGGGATTTAATTCTCTTTTCATAGATGTTCTGCAGATAACAGGTCAGAGTGGATGAGAGCGTATTTTACATATACTCATGGTTTATTGATAATTTATTTAATAATGAAAGAATTTGTACGACTTCCTAGAAAATCTGTTCAGATTGAAAACATTCACTATATGGAATTTGATTGAACATTTGAAACAAATTAAGGTATCAACTCTATTCAGGAATATCAAAGGTAACGAATAAACAGCACGTTCTGCTTTTGTGAAACACGATCTAAAAGAGAGTGTTTAAGTGTAGAAATTTGGACCCCCCCCCCCCCCCCGCGGCCTCCCCCCACAGACGTGACAGGCACCCTTAGCAACGAAGCGTCACAGACGTGACAGACATCACAGACCGTGACAGACAGGCAAGAGTACCATCTCAAACCGTAACCTACATCTTAATGTATTAATTAATTATTAGATTCGTTTTTAACTAATTAATTGGATTTAATTATTAAATTCGTATGTAATTAATTAGTTCGTGTCTAGGTAAGCAACTAATGTCTATTTAGTTAATTAATTACTGTTTAATTAATTAAATATCTAATGCAGATCGTGACCAACATCTAAGCTGATTAATTAATTCCCATCTAATTGATTAATTATCCGTTAGAGACAGGATGTTGGGCTCATCATAGAGAGTGAGAAACGCGATCTAAAGTCATCACATATTGTGACAGATAACTTCAGGATACTATCAGGGGTCATATATAACTCGAGTCTAGTTAAAATGCCAATGGAGTGTCTTCTCATTGAAGTTCTATGGTCTAAAGTCAGGATTAATGCGGAAGCATGGCCAGTTATACATAAAAGACCAATTTTTAGAGAATTACCAACAATGAGTGTATCGTGTTTCACATTTTTAATCCCGAAGGGATTGCGCTAAAAGCTTTATTCCTTGTTAATTTGAGATCGAAAGTACAAATACAGATTTTCTATGCGTTTGATTGTCGTTTAATATAAATTATCCAATGTTCTCTTTAAGTAATTATCATCGTACATGAGAAGTCAAATATGAATCATTATAGAGTAGTAATTGACAAAGAATTGTTTATTCTCTTCTACTACGAAATACAAAGTAAAAATAAGACAGGAAAAGCAAGATCTTAATGTTGTATTGTAAAATTTCCTAGAATGTCATGAAATTTCAATCAAGCATGTTGTTATATAGTTCAAGAGAAATATATCAGATTTACTATTTTAAAATTAACATTATCTAAAAGAAAGGACTTTTTCTTCAAGCAAAACCTTTCGTAAGTTGTAGTAAAATATCATTATTTACGAATTTGCTCATTGTAATAAAATCTTTCTATTAAGACACGCCATCTGTCATTTTCTCATATTACTCTCTATACTTTTTAACTCTGTATTACCTATCATCCGTCTCACTATATATATATAGATGTTGTGTCAGTTTTTTTATCTCTTATTATTTTGATATAACATGTTTTTCATTTGAAATAAAACTAAAAACGTACAAAAAATGGACAATATCAACTGGAAAAAACCAATACCAAAAGAGAAAGAAAAAAAAAAGACACTAGAAATGACACATCGTCTATATGCATGTTGTGAGCCAATCTTGAATTCAGCCCAATCTAAGATTTCTCTAGACCATTCGAAAACCTGAGTTTGACGCAGCCTTTCTTCCAATCTAATCTTGAATTGTAGAATGGTCAAGGAGCTCACTATAAATCATCAGTCTAGTATTTAATCAAAAATGAAAGTCAATCTTCTTGCATCCTGACTGTTTGCTATCCAAACAACATTGAAAATCAGAGTGAATAATAAAAAAATTGCGATTATTCTTAAAACTTCAGGTATATTCTTTGTTGAAAGTTTTCTTCGTTCTCTCATTTGATCATGATAACAATTAATGCGTTTGATCATTCTCTGTTAATGATTTTCTTTATGCAAAGAATTCGTTTCATACTGCGTTGCAATAGTGAAGGTGAGAGTAGAAGAGCACCGAAATTTGTATGCAATCAAATGGTTTTAATATTATTGAAGTTTGATAAAGAGACTCATTGCTGATAAACACAAATTCGAAAAATTAAAGAAGTTATATGATCAAATGATAATTCATAATCAATGAAGCTAACTTTAAATTATCGTCATTATCTTTATGGGTTTGTAATTGGATGAAAATAAAAGAGAGTCGGAATGAAGATTGAGTACAAAAAAAGTCATGATTTTTTAGAAAGAAACTTTTACGCAGTTGCCAATGTTGAATGTGTTTATGTTCGATCAACCATGCGCGGAAAAAACCAACGACAGAAAATGACGAAAGAAATCAAAAATAGTTTTCTTTTTTTCTTTTTCTTTCTTCATTCTTTATTTCGTTTATTCACATAAATCAAGTATTATAAAATTTTTGACCACGCAAAAGCCGAACATGCCACAACAGCCTCATGTTATGTTATCATATGAATGGAAAGTACAGAAATTAGTTTCATCCGTTTATAATTATCTAGTTAATAAACAAATACCAGTATGGATGGATATTAAAGCTGGTGTATCATCAAATGATTTATATGCTGGGTATGGAAAATTGCTCGAAAGGTGTTGTTTCATATTACTTTATTTTGTTTAGGATTGCCAAGGCAATTGAAAATTCTGCTTGCTTCGTATGTTTCATGACGCCAGATTATCAAGAATCTAGTTTTTGTAAACAAGAGCTGCAATATGCAAAACAATGTAATATACCAATCATTCCATTGAAGTTAGAAGAGAACTGGGAAGCATCAAGTTGGCTGGGTAATAAGATCTATAGATATTTCTCAAAAGAACAGTAACGTTCACTCTTGTTTTTCTCTTAGGTTTTATAACAGCCGGTTTGTTATGGCTTGATTTTTATCATTTAAAATGTTTTGAAAACAAAGCAGAACAATTATATAACAGTATTTGTACAACAGTTGGCCATCGGTTTCAATTACAAAATTCTCATAAATCAAAATCAATATCAAAAGAAAGAGTATTTCGTTCATCATCGCCACCTAGATCCTACGTTCATTCTTATAATGCACAAATTGAAAAAAGTATATATGATTGCTAGAATATTTTATATGAAAGCTATACAATGCTCTGCTTTTCTACTTGTAGCTGTGAAAGTACCTACAATCGGCCGTCGGGTAACTCATAATCGACAAAGATCAACAACAAGGAGAAGACCGTCCATCGTTTATGATTATAGCGAAGTGAACATATTGTCATACAATGATGACAGCGACGGAGAGAAAAATTATGCTAAATTCCACTATTAATCTATTGAATCTTCTTGAATATTATTATGAAAAGTGCATTTTTACTCACTGAAGCAGCAATTTTTATTTTGTATATTAGTTATGTTTAATATGCTTACTGTAATCAAGATAAAATAAATATTTTGTCTATGCAGGATTTTAAAGGAATGTCCATAAGCAGACTCAAGATATCGTAGTACTGACCACAGCTAAAATTTTTGAGCTTATATGCATAAGCTGTTCTGACGAACAAAAAAGAGCAATTGAAACAGGAGTTGTTATTAACATTCGAAGGAACAAACGAAAAATCAACAATATACTCTTATATGTCACTATTTTTTCCAACTTTCTCTTGCGTTCCTTTACACAATTACAGTATTATCAACACGTAGAGTATAGTCTTATAGAATAGTTGTCAATAGAATAAGTTGATTCATTCCTTATCTTCTGTTGACTCCTTTCAACGATTTCTTGTCTCTCTGCTTTATTTTTAGTTGTTTATTACACACTGAAAGGACAAGTAGCGATAAGAGCGTTTTCTCACCCAAAAAATTTCGCAAAAAGAATTATATATTCGAAATCAGGATTAAATTCTGAGTAAAGGGAGGCACTTTTTGTTGGTGAAAAACAATTTTCAATTTTCACAATTTATTATACACCCCTGTAGGGAGCCTCAGAATCATCGGAATTTTTCTTCAAAATTTCAGTGAATTTCGCATAATCTGATGCAGAATTTTATGCTGATTTTAAATTAAAATTTGAAAAAATTAAGCTTTGATAGAAAAAAATTGATTTACTGTAGGATGCTATGGTAGGCCTACTCCAAGTTATCGTGCACAAGTGGCCTAGTGACACCGTTCGAAATTGTGTAATTGCTTTCCCAATCAGAAATTAAAAAAAAGAAAATGTATCTGATGTCGAGTTTTGGTGAGTTTTAGATGCAAATAGGCAAAAAAGCCGATTTTGGAGCCCTTTCGCTCCTTATAAAACGGGAAAGAAAATTTCCAACCAACGAGTGACATATGTAGATCGATGCAGTTTTTCATGCACTTTCCGAATATGACCTCATAAACAAAAAAGAAATGAAGAACATGATAAAATACCGGAAATACTGGGGTCACATCAAGTTTTGGGCGCTGGAACCGCATATAGGTGGGATAAAGAAGTGTCTTACTACTGAGTGTCATATATAGATCAATGCAATTTTTCATACTCTTTCCAAATATAACTTCAAAAATACGAACAAAAATGATGAACATGGTCAGATGGTGAAAATACTGGGATGGAAGTGGATTGCAGAAAGGGGTCCCATATAATTTTTTTTCTACCAAAACTTAATTTTTTTACATTTTAATTTGAAATTCGAAATCGGCATAAGCTTCTATATCAGAAAATGCTAAATTCACTGAAATTTTGGAAAAAATTTTCGATGATCCTGAGGTTCCCTACAGGGATGCATAATGAACCGTGAAAAATGAAAGTTGTTATTTGGCAGCAAAGAGTACCTCTTTTTTCTCAGAACTTAATGCCGATTCTGAATATATAATCCTTTTTGAGAAATTTTTTGAGTGAGAAAATGGCCTTATTGCAACTTGTCCTTTGTCAGATTAGTTGACATTTTGTAGAAGAGAAAGCTGCAGCTATTCTTGTTTAGTCGAAAAATAAATGAAGAGATGTACAGTATGATTAGTTTAAGGTACAAGCCTTGATTCTTTTGAATAGACTAATCGAACAGAATAGCTCTGATTGAAACTGAAAAATTTAATAGAGAATGCTATACGGTATACATATAGAAAATACATTTTATATTCTTTCACCACTTAGTGAGCTATTAATGTTGCTGTTTTCTAAATCAATTTCTTCATTTAGTATATAATTCATAGTAAAACTTACCTGAAAAGCAACGCAAGCATATGTACTTGGGTCACCCCAAAAGTTTTTAGATTCTTGATTGAATTAACAGATATATACGAGTTTGATAGTTGTTGTGGTAGGCCAAACCATTACAAGAAAGTCCACAAAGTTTTAGCTCTTGGACATGTTTCCTTTTGGTAATATTGAAAATTGGCTCTACTATTATGATCCAGGGATGAAGCGTCAAAGTCAAGTTTGGGTGACAAGCAATGATTCTTGCCCAACTAAAGTTCGTAGAAAACGTTGTGTTGACAAACACATGTTTGTGATTTTTTTGACGAAATCTGATTTTAACATAATTATTCTTCTTGTAAACAGTGAAACAATTACAACTAAATGCTATGCAAATGAACACCTCTCGAATGTTTTGGAACAGGTGGAAAAAATCGACGTCTCAAGAGTCTTATAATTCACCATAATAATCTACCAGCACATGGGATAAAACAAACTCAGGTTCTCAACAAGTTAAGTTGATGGGTCATCCAGCGTAGTCACCGGATTTGAGTCTGTGCGACTTCTAGCTATTTCCAAAAATTAAAGAATAGGGTCGTAGAAAAAATCTTCAGGACATTAATGAGTTTCATGCTGCTGCCCAAGAACAAATGCACGGTCTCCGAAAAGAAGATTTCTACCAATGTTATGAACAATGATTTGGAAGAATAAATAAGTGCATTAGTGTACAAAGACAGTACTTTGAATAAATATAATCAAATCATTTTAAACTGAACCACCAGTATTGCAAATCAAAAAATTTTTGGAATGATCCACGCATCTCAATGTTATGAAAGCATTTTATAAAGCTCAAAGCGAGGAATATAATAGAGATTATGATAGGGATAGTTGAGTAACTTCCACCTTTTCTGTCCATCTTTTCCTTTCTTCTAAAGAAACCAGTATTTATATATATACGAGAGAATGGAGTCAAAGAGATGATACGGAAAGAAGGCAAGAGAAGATGACATCAGAATCTTATCTCTTCTATTTCGTTTTAATTATGTAATACATAGGAGAAAGAGAACAAAGTTTTGAAACTGCACAATTCATTGAGAAAGCAGTTGTTCACATGCTGTCACAAACAGAAAATAAAAAACAACGAGCCAATACAGAATGAAATGGTCAACAAGTGCATTTGTCAAGAGAAGAAGACATACGAAAATAAAACTATTAGAGCAACTGTTGTATAAAATCAGATCGCGTGAAATATGTTAAATATAGTTGATAAATTAACAGTATGTTTGCATGAAAGACCACTGAAGCTAACATTATGAAAAAAAAGAAAAAAAAAGACACCAAGCTTTATAGAATATGTGAGATAAGAAAATGCACTTTTTTAATTTCAAAGCTTTTTGATTTCCATTTCAATTCAAGTCGATAGTGTGTTTCTTTGACATGAGCAAAAAAATATATTTTTTGGACAAAATAATTGAAAAAAATGTATGGTTTCTTGAAAATTCAAGAATATTTATTTTGCATCTCAAACAATGAATGTCATTGAAATATTGTTTGTTTATTAGCATATATATCTTTATACATATATGAAATCGCAGTTTTAGTGAGTGTCTCACTGATACTTTAACGAATGCATCTTATGTAAAGACACAAAGATAGTGCTTCAAACGACTCCTTGAGAACTTCACAAAAACAGAAAACACACCATTTATTCTCTATTCTATCACGATAGTAACGCTTGAGTCCATTGAATTTCTGATTGATCGTTCTGTCAATTTATTAATAAAGAACAACATAGCAATTGATCAGAAGTCTTTCTTATTCACATTTCATTTTTTTTTAATGCACTTTTGCTATGCGAAATAACCTGATCACGATTCTCATAACTCTGTTATTAATCTACTACAAATAGTAAGCAAAATAAATCATGAAATAATAAGCTAGCTGACAATCAGTGTCTTTTTATACAGGGGAAATAATATTATACGAAAGAGTTTTAAGGCATAATAGGATTTAATAAGACTATTGAAACTGTATTTTTTAGATGTATCGTATTTATTTTCTCTTACTAATATTCTGGTTTGGATTCAATATTGAAGCGAGCCACTTTCGTGGTGGTACAATTACTTGGAAACCAATTAACAACAATGTCACAAATGGTAGTACAGTCTTCATCATAATTACTCAAACATATAGTTGGACATTGAGTCAAATTGAATGCAATGATAGTATGATTGCTGCTCAATCACCTGACGTTAATCTAGGAATGAAAGCGGGAAGTGGGTCGAGTTTATTATGTAATGATAGTTGTTCAACATCAGGTGGTTATGTTGGTCATGAAGTACCTATCATTGGTACTTGTGTCGATTTCTCAACTGCACTTGACTTAACAGTAAGTCAAAGATCTAGTTTAGTTAATCTTACTGCTGGAGCTCATTTTATTGTGACTTTTGGTACCAGTGGTGGCTGGCAACTATTGGCACTAGGTAGTGCTGCAGGCTGGAGTCTTTCTTGTACTCTTGATTTACGTGCAAGATCAGACAATGGTTTAATTAATACACCACCAGTAGCTACATGTATTTCATACATAAGTATACCTGTTAATATTCAACAAACCATTCAAATCCCAGTTCTTGATGCAGACAATGATTTTCTACGATGTCGATTTGCAAATGGATATTCTGAATGTGCCAATGCTTGTCCACCTACATCTTTACCATCAGGTACAACATTATCTACGTCTTGCATTTTAACAATCACTGGAATCACAGCTGGTGATTATTATCTTGTTGCAATACAGGTTATCTATTCATTTATAGTATTTTGTTTTTCATTAGATATCATTTTATATTTAATGACAGGTAGAAGATTTTCTAACAAATACAAGTAGTATTCCATTGAGTTCTGTTCCTCTTCAATTTTTGATTTATGTTTATGCAACTCCAATTTGTACACTTAAACCTCTTTTGATTGCCAATATCAAAAATAATGATTGTCAAGGTGTACAAGTAGGTGTTAATTTTACAATAACATTTACAGTTATTAATCAGTGTGGTAGTGGACGAACAATTCTTGATATTGCAACATTATCTTTTCCCATTCTAAACAAGAGTCCACTTATTCAAAATACCACTAATTCATCATTATGGTCAATGAAAATAACATGGACACCAACACTTACTCAAGTGGGTTCACTTGTTTTTTGTGCTGTTGCAGTTGATAAGTTAGTTATATGCTTATCTGAATAACTGAATAATAAAATTGTATTATTTATATTTTGTATTTCTAGTGCAAGTGTTCAATCTGATCAATATTGTATGACATTTTCTGTTAGTTTAACTAGTGTTCCATTATGTCCAGGAGCAACTGTTGCGTAAGATTGATTCTTTATTTCAAGAGAAACAATATTAGGTTTTTGTTTCGTATGTTTCTGCATAGATCAACAACAATGATAACATCAATACAAACATCAGCAACTATAACGTTAGTTTTTGTTCATTAATCTAATAAAAACTCATTTCTTTGAACTTTCTTTTAGTAGTACTTCTATAACAACACAAGTTACATCCATGATGTCTTCATTTGTAGTATCAACGTAAGTTATTATTGAATAGTGATGAAAATAATTGGTTTTCTATTTAGATCTTCAATAACATCACAACAATCAACAAATGTTACAATAATGAATATTACATCTTCATCGATTATCAAAACAAGGTGAGATAGATCTCTTACAAGTTATGTATTCTCTTATTATTTTATTCTATCTTCTTTGATTTTAATTCTCTGGTTATTAGTTCAACATCATCA
>JAJEKB010021243.1:365187-382600 GCA_022393335.1 Macrotrachela quadricornifera | reverse complement strand
TTTTTTTTTGTAGAAAACCACACGACAAAGACGATAGAATGCTTGTAAATAATAACTATGGTAGATTGAACATTGAAATATATCATAAAGTAAACCCCATATATAACAAAAATCACGATTGTATGTTAAAAATCCAGTTGATAGATTTGAACTGACCATTACACAAACTGTAAGACATGTTAGAAGTGAAGCTAAACAAGTATTATATGTTAATATTAATGCAATATCATGTAAATCTCGACGATATATGATACCAATTATTACAATTATTAGAAAAATAAGAATGGCAATAAAGTTAAGACACCAATTTGTAATTCCAAGGATTGTTGCTACTGTTACCATTTTGTTTAATATTGAATGTATGTCAGAATCGTATGTATTTCGAAAGAATGAATTGAAACAGATAGTTATTAAATTCAAGTATAATATAATAATGCTTCTTTATTTATAGAAGTTATGGTAATGATTATATATAAAAGGCCTTGAGTTTAATTTATCTCCTTATACTTAATAGGCTAGTGTACCTTTCATTCCTTAAAAAATGCTCTTTAGTTACATGCAATTTCTTTCAGATGTTCATTGCCTGACTTTAATGAGTATCATTACCAATGACGCATATTATAAAAGTTACTGACGTAGTCTGTTCCCTGCGAAAGATTTGTATTGGTTCTTATTTGCTCGTAAGAGTTGTCAGAAGAAACGTGTTCACAAGTAGAGCTGCGCAATTTAATAGATTCTTACCTGAGTACATGGATTATTCATGCGAGATATGGAGCTGACAAATCATTTATTCTTTAGTAGGTAGAGAAAAGGCGATAGAAATTTGTCATTAAATAATTGAATTTATTTCAATTTAGTTTTTGAAATGCGATATTATTACAGTAATACAGTCTAAAAATATAGAAACTAGAGTAATTGTATTTTAAAAGTTTAAAACAGTTTAGAAAATATACTATTATATTCAAATAATTATTATTCGTGAAAACAATGCATTTATATTCTCTAATCAATTCAGTCAAACAATTTACAAGAAGATTACAACACATCTATCTATCATAAATATAAAAAAACTAATGTCTTTTTAGGACACAAATATTTCTTCTAGATTTTATTTATTAGTCAATATTAAAAAAGCATCGACACGTTATTCAAAAAAAAGAAGAGTGAATGATAAAATAACGATTCATCGATATTTTCAGACGTCATATTATTATGTTAACAGTTGAGAGAAAAATATTTTCTTTTCATTGAATGCTCAATTAATCGTTTCTTTCAAGTTTTGTTAATAACTGTTTATTGAAGAAATACTCATGAAGATTGGGAATTTTACAAGTAAAGGAAAGACATCAGATAAATAATATTTTACAGTTAATCAATAGCGAATGAAACATTCATAAACGATAATACTGACGTAGCTATTTTGAAAGAATTTTTTCCACCATTTCTTTTATCAATTATTTCGGAATTTTTGGTTCAGTATGTGTCGCTGTTCTAACAAGCATTATAAAATTAAAACTTTACTTTCGACTGACTGAATGCCGTACATAGTTTTGATATAAATAGTTATTGGAATAATGTATGTATGCAAAAATTTTATTAAGTATTACATTTCATTTACTTTGTCTTATTTTCATTTAAATTGTACTAATGAGTTCATTTAATATACTAATATGAAGATAGAATTTTATTACAGAAGTTTAAAACAACAGTTATTTAAGTGCTTAGTGAAAAAAAGGATGATCTTCCACTTACTTATGAGCATAATAGCATGAAGTATGGAACTGTCATGTTGGGTATACTACTGTTTCAATTGTGATCTAAGATTATTACTTTTTCTACTGATTGTGATGAAGAAATATATTGCTGACGAGTGTTGAATGCAGACTGATGACGCTAATTTATTATTCTTCGTCTTTGAAATTTTCAACCGTAATATCTTTCTCGAACTGAAGAGTTTATTATTGCATTTTTTCAAAGAACTACAATGCAATATTTTATTTTCTCTTTTTAATTTATTTCCTTTTGTGCATTCATGACTTATATAAAAGGCACATTGACTAAGAAGATTATCTTTAAAATTCTGAAACATTAACATATTGTTTGTCTCAAGTGGAGATCACAAATCTGATGTACACTTAAATACTTTTAATTAGAATAATAAGTCACGTCAACATTTCACTAGAATTATGGGATTAATAACAAATGAAAAAATCCTTGACAACTCAAAAGATCTTATCACACTTATTTTTTTTAGAAGTGCTTATCTTTCACTTCTAATATATTCATTTAGCTAAAAAATGTTGTCCTTATCAGATGCAAAGATCATTAGTTTGTTAAACAATGTTTCCATTCAATTCAATCGATATTTTGGAATAATTATCTTTCTTTTTGGCACTGTTGGAAATGTATTCAATATACTCGTTTTGAGTAAGCGAAATTTTCGTTCAAATCCTTCCGCACGATTGTTTCTCGCTTCATCAATGGCTTTTTTTATTGCCATTGTTGCTGGTCTATTTCCTCGAATTTTATCCACTTGGACTGCTGACTTAACAGATACAAATCAAGGACTCTGTAAAATTCGCATGTTTATCTTTTTCGATTCGTTTACTATTGCATGTTGGCTTATTGTGTTAGCCACTATCGATCGGTGGCTGTCGTCAAGCACGAATGCTAGTTATCGACAAAAAAGCACACTGAATAATGCTCATTATAGTATAATTTTCGTTGTCATTCTTTCAACTATTATAGAAACACAACAGCTCTATTGCTTCGAAGCCAATCTTGTCAATACTCCACTGAAATGTTATACAAAAACGGTGATGTGTGGTATTGTATCAGATTTAACTCTCGCTCTGATTACCATTCTACTTCCATTGTTATTCATGATCATATTCGGTTTGATGACTATTTCAAATGTACGACAAGTACAATCTCGTTTACAGCCGATGAATGTAACAATGAGTATTCCTATCCGCCACGATCTAGCGACGATTACCACTAAACAGCAAAATCAAAGGAAGAAAATAGATCATCAATTGTTAATCATGGTTCTAGTTCAAGTTCTTTTTATCTTTTTTTGCACTTCTCCACTTGCATTATCGAAATTATACACAACTATAACCAGAAACACATCCACATCAGAGTTACAAAATGCAACAGAAAATTTTATCTTTAATATATTTGTTCTTCTGATTAATACTGTTGCTGGAATGCCATTCTATCTTTATATTTTCAGTGGAGGAAAATTATTCAGAAAAGCAGTGTTCAGCTTGATGAAAGCACTAATTCAAAATTTAACATGTCGACGTAATTGATTCTTTTAATTGAACTAAAATTTAACTTTAATTAAGCAGACAAGTACGATATTTTGGTAACAATCTCAGTTGAACTATATCATCATTTTGTTCGCTATGATGAAAACGATAAGAATTATTTGACAAGTTTAATATCGAATTACAAATCGATAGCGATAATTCGAGTAATTGAAACTTTTAAAAATATGCAATAAAACTTATTCCAATCTTCTGCAACGACGTGGCTTCAATAAAATTGTACACGTTTTCTCAATCTCCTATTACGATTTTTTTTGTGTCAACATGCGTATTTTGAATAATTCTTCATTATTAATAGCAATGAAATTCAAGTTTTAGTCAGCCCATAGGACAACGCGAGGAGCGTCTGATTATACGTAAAGCTTCGTGATTGAATTTGTTTTACGTATCTTTGCAAACAAATATATGTTTCGATATATCACTATCATAGTTCTATAATAACATATGCTCAAATTACATCGGAATGTAGCCTGACTCTTACTCTATGCACTATAAAATTTTCACATCCTTTGATCTTTTTCTTAAAGAGTTACAAATTTTGTAAAATAATGAACACAAATTATGCATGAAAATACGTTTTCAATTGTGAAATTTCAAAAATATATCAACTTATGCCTTGATTACTTTCTTTTGTACCTATGAATAGTAGAATAAACCATCAATCATATTTCTTTTCGTAGAATCGGAATCGAAAAATACTGACCTATGTTTCATACTTGCGAAGAAATAAAAGAGAATTTATTTTTATTTGTGATAATTCCATTCTTCAATTTTTTTCTTTTTTAATGACTTATCTGTTCGATATTTTATTCATTCCTGATTAGTATTGTAATTTATTATTAGTAGAATATTCAGATCCTAACTGACTGTTTTTCATTTTCTCAAATTATTTATTAGCGATCGAAAACTGAACAAACATTTCATCTCAAGACTTTTGCAACCGTTATATTCTGTTAAATACATATACATGAAACAAGTCCTGATGGTGACCAATACTGAAATGCATTAATAATCATGCTCAAAGAAACCTTTTCGGATAAGGTTCTAACAATATAACAATTACAGTAGTTTACGATTCAATTTGTCATTTAAATAACTAGAAATATCTTTGGAGATTCTTCCATTATACTGTTCTTGAGCACAATGCCAAAGAACAAATTCATTTCATATCCATATTCAAACATGTATTATACGTTACAATGTGTTTCAACAAATAATGAAATTTAAATTTCGAAAATTTTCTAGTCAGGCAAAATAGATATATAGATACAGTTGCATGTTGCTATGAAGATGTATTGATGAGAGTAGTAGACAAATGAAATAGATATGATGATAAGAATACTATAGATGATTACAGAAATCAATTTGTTTGTACATCTGTAAATGGAAAACATTTTATTTCAAACCATTTGAATACTTACCAGGGAACATATTTAGGTGATTAAATTGTTTAGATTCCATCTTTTGCCGGCAAGTACACCTTAATCAAATGTGAAAACTTTGAAAAGAACTTGTATCCTCGTACCTTTTTTTCTCCACAAAAATATATTATCGAGTTTCGATCTGAAATGTTCCTCGCATAAAGATCCCAAATAGACTAGACTATGTATGTTTCAAAATATCCATATTTTCTACTAATATCTGTGAAGCCATCTACATACTTTATAAAATTCATATCTCATGAAGATCATGCTCAAAAATGCTAATATTGTGCACATAGTCTAGTCTATTTGAGATCTTTATTTGGGCCAAATTCCCGATCAAAACTCGACAATACAGTTTTGCTGAACGTATGAAGTATTATGAGAAAAATGGTTTAGAAATTCGATATGTCGAAAACCAAAAGGTTGGAAGCCCGAATCCTTGTCAAGCTTTTCATTCATTATTGCGGTCTACATATTGCCAGAACATGGAATCCAAATAGCTTAATCACCTAAATATATTCCCTTTTTAAGAGCAAAAATAATCATTTACATATTCTTTGTTCATTTCTAGATGATTAAAATAAATTAAATAAATCATCATTTTGGCTAGTATACTTATCGAATAATGAAGTCACATCTTTGTAATTTATATACGGCCTCAATCGGTAAACTGATCAATTCTTTTTTTTTATTTTTGTGCTTCTGCATATGACATCAGTCAATACCATCAGCTATTCTTACACTTCTCTTAAAAATCTTTCTCTGGTTTTGTAACTGACTCACATATGATTGTTTTACATACAACCAGTTGGACACTCTTTTATACACAATAGCTATATGCACGAAATTTTGAGTTATTAAAATGTGGGTAAGATGCCATTTGGATATAGATGATCAGGAATGTTCGAGCATGGCGTGTTGATGACAAGAATTGTTTTAGTTATTAAAAGTAATTCGGCTTAGATTGTTACTCGATAAAGTCGTTGCTGAACGTTGATTATTGTGATTGATTAGATCAACTGATGAACATCGTCTAATTCTACTAACAGAGACATGTGATGCACTTTTTGAATCTGTTCTACCATTTCCACTATTATTCAAATCATTGTCTGAACTTTTTATTGATTGTGATTTCATACTCATTGCTGATCTAGGTTCATATGCTTCGACTGATGTTTGGCGTGATCGAGAAAGTTTTGTGATTGTGACAGTTTTTATCTTTGATGACATT
The DNA here is from genome assembly GCA_022393335.1 of Macrotrachela quadricornifera. NCBI lineage: Eukaryota > Metazoa > Rotifera > Eurotatoria > Philodinida > Philodinidae > Macrotrachela > Macrotrachela quadricornifera. Next base: position 376,613 of record JAJEKB010021243.1, on the reverse strand, counting down.
GATGCAGATGAAGGTACAATGAAAGAAGCGAAAGCATCTTCTACAATAGATAAATCTTCTTTACGCTTGTCACCTAGTGTCTCATTCAACATGACTGATTGTGGTTCTTCAACTTCTCTTACAGAATTAGTTGATCTTATATATTTTCGTTGATTGTTTAATTTATCTTCATCACGAATAAATGATTTTTCTGATCGATCAAATTTGACAAGAGTAATATTGCTCGGTGCTGCTGAATTATTTCTCATTGTGGTTTGACTATGTGATCTTTGTTTATAATTTTGTTTTCGATTGTGTTTAGTCAAAAGTTCTTGATCAGATGTTTTATAAATTTGATCTAACTCAAAATTGTAATTTGATTCTTTCACATTTTTTCTATGTCGTCGTCGTCGTCTTCTAAGACCACCACTACAAAAAATAGTCATATATAACTTATCATCATATAAAATCTATTTCACTTACAAAAAGTAATACAAACAACAAAGTAAACAACAAAGAATTAATGCTAATGTTAATAATGATAGACCAATAATTAATGGCCAGTTGATTACAGCTGTTGGTTTAACTGATTAAAATAAAAAGAAAAGTAGAAATGATTAACTAAATCCTTTCAGACAATAAAAGATTTTACTTGATGATGTTGAACTAATAATCAGAGAATTAAAATCAAAGAAGATCGAGTAAAACAGTAAGGCAATACATAAATTATAAGAGATCTATCTCACCTTGTTTTGACAATCGATGAAGATGTAATATCCATTATTGTAACATTTGTTGATTGTTGTGATGATATTGAAGATCTAAATAGAAAACCAATTATCTTCATCACTATTCAATAATAACTTACGTTGATGCTACAAATGAAGACATCATGGATGTAACTTGTGTTGTTATAGAAGTACTACTAAAAGAAAGTTGAAAGAAATGAGTTATTATTAGATTAATGAATAAAAACTAACGTTATAGTTCCTGATGTTTGTATTGATGTTATCATTGTCGTTGGTCTATGCAGAAGAATACGAAACAAAACATCTAATATTGTTTCTCTTGAAATAAAGAATCAATCTTACGCAACAGTTGCTCCTGGACATAATAGAACATTAGTTAAACCAACAAAAAATGTCAAACAATATTGATCAGATTGAACACTTGCACTAGAAGTACAAAATATAAATAATACAATTTTATTATTTAGTTATTCAGATAAGCATATAACTAACTTATCAACTGCAACAGCACAAAAAACAAGTGAACCCACTTGAGTAACTGTTGGTGTCCATGTTATTTTCATTGACCATAATGATGAATTGGTGGCATTTTGAATAAGCGGACTCTTGTTTAGAATGGGAAAAGATAATGTAGCAATATCAATCATTGTTCGTCCATTACCACATTGATTAATAACTGTAAATATTATTGTAAAATTAACACCTACTTGTACACCTTGACAATCATTATTTTTGATATTGGCAATCAAAAGAGGTTTGAGTGTACAAGTTGGAGTTGCATAAACATAAATCAAAAATTGAAGAGGAACAGAACTCAATGGAATACTACTTGTATTTGTTAGAAAATCTTCTACCTGTCATGAAATATGAAATGATATCTAATGAAAAACAAAATACTTTAAATGAATAAATAACCTGTATTGCAACAAGATAATAATCACCAGCTGTGATTCCAGTAATTGTTAAAATGCAGGAAGTAGATAATGTTGTACCTGATGGTAAAGATGTTGGTGGACAAGCATTGGCACATTCAGAATATCCATTTGCAAATCGACATCGAAGAAAATCATTGTCTGCATCAAGAACTGGGATTTGAATGGTCTGTTGAATATTAACAGGTATACTTATGTATGAAATACATGTAGCTACTGGTGGTGTATTAATTAAACCATTGTCTGATCTTGCACGTAAATCAAGAGTACAAGAAAGACTCCAGCCTGCAGCACTACCTAGTGCCAATAGTTGCCAGCCACCACTAGTACCAAAAGTCGCAATAAAGTGAGCTCCAGCAGTGATATTAACTAAATCAGATCTTTGACTCACTGTTAAGTCAAGTGCAGTTGAGAAATCGACACAAGTACCAACGATAGGTACTTCATGGCCAACATAACCACCTGATGTTGAACAACTATCATTACATAATAAACTCGACCCACTCCCCGCTTTCATTCCTAGATTAACGTCAGGTGATTGAGCAGCAATCATACTATCATTGCATTCAATTTGACTCAATGTCCAACTATATGTTTGAGTAATTATGACGAAGACTGTACTACCATTTGTGACATTGTTGTTAATTGGTTTCCAAGTAATTGTGCCACCACGAAAGTGGCTCGCTTCAATATTGAATCTAAACCAGAATAATAGTAAGAGAAAATAAACACGATACATCTAAAAAATACAGTTTCAATAGTCTTATTAATTCCTATTATGCCTTATAACTCTTTCATATAGTATTATTTCCGCTGTATAAAGAGACACTGATTGTCAGCTAGCTTATTATTTCACGATTTATTTTGCTTACTATTTGTAGTGGATTAATAACAGAGTTATGAGAATCGTGATCAGATTATTTCGCATAGCAAAAGTGCATTAAAGAAAATGAAATGTGAATAAGAAAGACTTCTGATCAATTGCTATGTTGTTCTTTATTAATAAATTGACAGAACGATCAATCAGAAATTCAATGGATTCAAGCGTTACTATCGTGATAAAATAGAGAATAAATAGTGTGTTTTCTGTTTTTTTGAAGTTCTCAAGGGGTCGTTTGAAGCACTATCTTTGTATTTTTACATAAGATGCATTCGTTAAAGTATCAGTGAGACACTCACTAAAACTGCGATTTCATTTGTGTATAAAGATATATATGCTAATAAACAATCTTTCGATGACATTCACTATTTGAGATGCAAAATAAATATTCTTGAATTTTCAAGAAGCCATACATTTTTTTCAATTATTTTGTCCAAAAAATATATTTTTTTGCTCATGTCAAAGAAACACACTATCGACTTGAATTGAAATGGAAATCAAAAAGCTTCGAAATTAAAAAAGTGCATTTTCTTATCTCACATATTTTATAAGACTTGGTGTCTTTTTTTTCTTTTTTTTTTCATAATATTAGCTTCAGTGGTCTTTCATGCAAACATGCTGTTAATTTATCAACTATATTTAACATATTTCACGCGATCTGATTTTATACGACAGTTGCTCTAATAGTTCTATTTTCGTATGTCTTCGTCTCTTGACAAATGCACTTGTTGAACATTTCATTCTGTATTAGCTCGTTGTTTTTTATTCTCCGTTTGTAAGAGCATGTGAACAACTGCTTCCTCGACGAATTGTGCAGTTTCAAAACTTTGTTGTTCTCTTTCTCCTATATATTACATAATTGAAAAGAAATAGAAGAGATAGGATTCTGATGTCATTTTCTCTTGCCTTCTTTCCTTATCATCTCTTTGACTCCTTTCTCTCGTATATGTATAAATACTGTTTTTTTTAGAAGAAAGGAAAAGTAGAAAGGAAAAGGTGGTAGTTACTCGACGATCCCTATCATAATCTCTATTATATTCCTCGTTTTGAGCTTTATAAAATGCTTTCATAATATTGAGATGCGTGGGTCATTCCAAAAGTTTTTAGATTTGCATTACTGGTGGTTCAGTTTAAAATGATTTTATTATATTTATTCAAAGTGCTGTCTTTGTACACTACTGCACTTAATTATTCTTCCGAATCACTGTTCATAAAATTGGTAGAAATCTTCTTTTCGGAGACCGTGCATTTGTTCTTGAGCAGCAGCATAAAACTTATTAATGCCCTGAAGATTTTTTCTACGACCCTATTCTTCAATTTTTGGAAATAGCTAGAAGTCGCACAGACTCAAATCCGGTGACTACGGTGGAATGACCCATCAATTTAACATATTGAGCACTTGAGTTTGTGTTATCCCGTATACTGGTGGATTATCATGGTAAATTATAAGACTCTTGAGACGTCGATTTTTTCCACCTGTTCCAAAACATTCGAGAGGTGTTCATTTGCATAGCATTTAGTTGTAATTGTTTTACTGTTTACAAGAAGAATAATTATGTTAAAATCAGATTTCGTCAAGAAAATCACAAACATGTGTTTGTCAACACAACGTTTTCTACGAACTTTGGTTGGGCGAGAATCATTGCTTGCTATCCAAACTTGTCTTTGACGCTTCATCCCTGGATGATAATGGTAGAGCAAATTTTCAGTATCATTGATGAACATGCGTTTTCAACTATCGACATCGAGGTTTTCGAGCATCTTCAGGTCAGAGGTGGGCAAATTAAGATTTTTCAAGTCACAAGTCAAGTCAAGTCAAATCATCCCGAGAAATTTTTTCGTCAGTTTAAGCCAAGTCTGATTAAAAATTAGGTAGATTATAAGATTTGGTAACAATATCGAGTGAGAGTCAGCTTTTCTAATCCTAGAATTCTATTTCATGGTGAGAAAATAGTGCCAGAGAGAAGCAGTACTGGGCAAGTCAGAAGTTTCTCAAGTCACAAGTCAAGTCAAATGACTTGACTTGACTTGACTTGCCCACCTCTGCTTCAGGCACTAATCAATATGGTTCTGTTTTTGAGCTTCTGCCAAAAAATGAGATATCCACTCACATGTAACCTTCCTTTAACTGAGATATTCATGAAGGATAGTGTTAACGGTGGATTTCTCTCTAGTTTATTTGATATAAACACACGCACACACACTCTACATCTGACCAAAGAAAGAAAAGAATTACACATGTATTTATAGAATGCATAACAGAGAAACGAGGGCTAGAAACGACAAAGGAAAGAAAGAGAAGAGAGAGAGATGATATTGATGATATCATAGATCGAGGTAAAATAGATATAAGAAGAAGGATCGAGGTGTCCCCTAACAAAAATATATATAAATATGACTATAAACTTAAATATATACATATAAATGGTCATCAAATAAAAATGAAAAACGATTATTAAAAATATAAATTTTTATTATATAAAATATATATATAAATAAATGTTATTGGTATAAAACATGATGTAACACGTTTACAACCAACTGATGTATGGTGAATCATGTGATTTCATATGAACATCAACAATGACAAGATTTTTATTTTATGTTCATTATCTATCAAATCGTCGAGTAGAAATTTTTACAAAATATTCAATTCATCAAATGATGTACTCAACATCGATGTGTGCGGACACACATTTTTTTCTTTTGGGGAGAGGAAGAATGTTAGCGGACACATCACATTACATCATCATTTATCCTCGATAGTATATCTTTCTCCTTTGTTCTCCATACTTGTTATATGTTATCTCGTCTTCTTTCTTTCTCTATTATTGTTGTTCTACCTCGTTGATTTTTTCTCTCTATGTACCTTACATATATATATACATCTGTGTGTGCTTCTAAAGAGGGTCATAACTTTACATTTTATTTATAATAAAAATCGTTACGCTCGTCGATTCGAGCCATAATAGATAGATTTAATTGCTACCGATCCAATCTATAAGACGTCTTCTATCTTTTGGTATGTGATATGTGGATCAACGTTGACCAGCTAACGAGCAGCTTTGATGTTTTCTGAAGTGACTGTAGTTCTCGGTCGACTAGCATGAGGTTCATCTTCTAACTAATCTCTGCCACGATTCAATTCAGCAAATCAATTCTAAGTTGTACCACGTGAAACGCAAGAGTCACTAAATGTTTTGTGTAAGGATTCTAGTTATTCTTGCTGTGACAATTTCTTTTTGGAATCAAATGAAATCATAAGTCGAATTTGTTCTCATGTGAGACTCGTAGCAATGGCAAAAAATGTATTAGTAGTGTAACACTTAATCTACACCAAACCAAAAGGAAGAATGTCCAAGAGCTAAACCTTTGTGGACTTTCTTGTAATAGTTTGGTCTACCACAACAACTATCAAACTCGTATATATCTGTTAATTCAATCGAGAATCTAAATACTTTTGGGGTGACCCAAGTACATATGCTTGCGTTGCTTTTCAGGTAAGTTTTACTATGAATTATATCTTGAGGGTGAGGGTGAAGAATAAACAAAGCGAATTAACAGTAGGTAGGTAGATATGAGAAATAACCAATGAATGAATGAAAATTTTTTAATATTTTTTAATGTTTTAATGTATAAATAAATGAATGGATAAGCGAATGAATAAATAAATGAATAAATGAATGAATCAATAAATAAATAAATAAATGAAGAGAAAAAGATATGGTTAATAAGAATAAAAAAAAATTTTTTATGTTTTATTTTATTTTATTTGTATTTTTTGGATTTCTTTTCTTAAATCACTTAAGGGCCCCCCCTCAAAAAAGTCGATTTTTTGAAAAGTCGACGTTGAGTTTTTGTTATAAAAAGATGCGGCGAAGTCTCCTCTTTCAGAATATATATATCTTTTTTCAAAAAGGCCAAGTTTTAATAAAATTACAAAGGAAGGTTGGAGCTCTGCTATCATTTTTTATGAGATATTTTCGGGATTTTTGGAAGTTTTCCAGGTTTTGTAAGAGATTGCTTTTCTATTTTATTTCGCTGTATTCAAAAACAAAACATACCACAAGATGCAGTGTGAAAAGCTCTACAGTCTATGAAATACAGCTGATTTATAAAGGCACTTTTCTCTGGCAGAATAGACAAAATACGGAGAACATGTCAATTTTTTTTCGAATCTCAATACAAAATTCTATTTCTATTTTTCTTTTAAAACAAGAATTCGACGGAGTATCTCCAACGCTATTCTCTCCAAGTACAATATGAAGCCAATTATTTTTTTTTGTTTGAAAGCTCGTCTCAAAAGCTAGCCGACCTCGTGGCCCTTTTTTTTTAAAAAGCTTTATATGATCATATAAGAAAACACTTCTAAAGAAAAAGTGCTATTTTTTAGTGGTTTTTTGAGGGAGGGGGGGGGGGCTTAAGAAAAGAAGAAATTTGAATTTTTAAGAAATGAACAAAAAAAAGAAGCTAGTTTTTAGTGAGATGAGTTTAAAGATAAAAATATACTTTTTTTGAACTTTTTTAGAAGTAAATTTAATTTTTTAGGTTATTTTTGTGAGAAAAAAAATTCTCTTATTTTTAGATAAGTGAAAAGTGTATGAAAAGAACTTGATTTTATATGAGAGTAGAAAGATAAGCAAACTTTGATTAAATATTTATGTTTTTTTGAAAATTTTGATAATTTTATTATAATAATAGATAAATCACACAATAAATTGTAAGAAGCGACGTGTTTCGAATTTTCTTCAGCCTATATGGCTATTGATTGATTGTGTCTATCCTTATATAGTGCTATTCTCTTTCTACTCTCTTCTTTCGTCTACTCTCGTCCATACACATCTATGCTTGTCCGACTGACCTTTCTATTGACTCAATAGGGAATGACTCAACTCATCTCAACTCAATGGATATACTCAAGCGTATTACAAAAAACTGTTAGAAATACATAAAACAAAACACCGAAAATTAATACACAGATACAAAAAAAATACTGAAGAATACAGCAATAAAAATAAACAATAAATAAATAAAAGTAAATTATCGTCGATCCACCTAAAACGTAAAGTGCGGAAAAAGAGCGAGTATCTGTTCTTTCACCGTTCTATATTCTCTATAATGATTTCAATTACGTTTTTTGATGGTTTTTTATGAACGAAAATGTTTTTGAATTATCGCTTAACCGATGCGCAAAAATCACTGACATATTATTTAGGGGGGTATCCTCAAAGATTTTCTGCCAAATTTGATGAAATTTTGATCCAAAACGGGCTAAACTCGGAGTATAAGTAAAATGTAAAAGAATATCTTTGTTAAAAATAATTTTTTGTTTATCTTTTTTATTCCATTCTATATCTAGAATCTTATTTCTAAACTCACTGTACTGCTCACTTAAGAGATATTCCATGAGAAAACCAGGTATAGCGAAAACATGGCGGTACACGGATTTCGAATTTGACCCCATAGGAAGTTAGGCCTTAGTGTGCCATTCAATAACCCAAAATATTACGGCCTAAAACTCTACTCTTGATCGGATAGGATGGACTTACCTAAGACACCCTCAAACATATCCTCAAAAAATGCAAAATTTTGACCTATAACTTTTTGTGAATTTTATTCTTTTTTCAAATTAAGTCATATACCAATCGATAGAGCTGAACTTGCTCTACAAAACTGTGTATATGGTATTTCACTTGAATCTTGATTTAGAATCGAAAAAGTTAAAATACATTGATTTTTCAGCACATAAAATGAGGTCCATTTTTCAGTATTTTGACTAAATGTCTATGTCAGAAATCGATTATCAAGATAAATTTTATTTCACTTTGTAGCCCATTTAATTCTGCATCGAATCATATATTGGACATTGTTTTAAAATGAGCGCTTCCCAGTGATAGTCAGTCTTCAATATCGGCCAATGACCACATATTTTATCTTGTTAAGTATTAGACTGCATTTATATTTCTAAATTTTTTTTGCGAAAATATTTCATATTTTCAATTGAGTTATATACCAATCGATAGAGCCTGACTTGCTCTACAATATGGTGTATATGGAATCTTCTTACAGTTCTAAAATGCTACCGAAAAAGTAGAATTACTCAGTTTTCACGCATAACCTATGCATTTGTCCAATAGTATTTTAATGAAATACGCATATTATTTCTCAACTTGAAACAAATTAATAGACTCATCGTGTAGCCCGTTTAATTATGCGTCGAACGATGTATTGTGCATTAATTTCAAATGTCCAACAGTGGAATAGATCAACGGTAGACACCGTCTTAGTCACATCCTCGTATTATTAATATTGATTCTTGTAGTCATAAGAAGTCATACTTTAGCAAGGTGAACTAGCAAGATTCCTTTATCAGATTCGTGATTCAACATGTTCTTTCTACTGACGAGGGAACCCCACCAACTGATTAAAAGCTTTAAGGCTCATATTTATACCATGGGTAGTACTCAGTCAGACTAGATGAATCCTAGAAGGATTCCCTTGAATGGACCTATTTGGCTAAGATATGAACATTTCAAGTTAAGGATCAAAAGTGTGGATAGATTGTCTGTTGTGCATGAATTACAATGGTAACATATATCAAGACAGAATTTATTGCTGAAACGCTTATCGATAACTCGTTGAACTATTGAAAGAACTATCTTGTGATGCTCATTTGATGATCTAGCTGCAAAATAAAAGAGACCCAAGTATTAATATTTTATAATAATAAGACTATTCCAGATATATTTCACGTATGATCATATACATTCCTTATTTATCTATATATGCTATTTCGTTTGCATGCCTTGGGATTCGTGCTTTATCTTTCATTTGCATTTGATTAATGTTTCTTTGTTTTTCATTCATAGTCAGAAAGAATAAAGAAGAGAGAATAAAGGAATCCTTCTATAGAAATATTACAAACTTTATTTTGTACTGAAATATTCTGTATTTGTCTATGATATTTTTCTACATTGTTTCGTTTTATATTCTTTGATTCTTCAGAAACTTCGTAGATCATTATTAAATATATTGACAAGTTTGCTCCGCGATAAAATAATAAAAAAACGTCAACACGATTAACACTAACAATGTCGTTCATCTACTATCTACTCTTGTTTCGAAAAGTTCAACATCGGTGAATACACTCTCTTCACCGTTCCGACCGCGAGAAGAAGAACTAGCGCAATACTTGTTTAATACTATCGAATCGATCAACAACTGTTCCTCATATTCAATTGAAAATGACACCACTCTTGAACTCGATAGGATGATGGAGGAGTTCATTAACGAATACAGCGACACTGATGAAGATGACAAATCGTATGATGATAGTTATGAGCATGAAAGCGAGAGTCTGCTACGGCACTATAACCTCGAATATATGGAAAAAGTAGTGAATTACTATGATGAAAAAGATCCAAAAACAGGCAAACGAAAACGTAGTTGGTCAACTGTTCAAGCCCGTTTTCCCCGTGTCCGCCATCAACAATATATGTCACGATTTCGTCATTATCTTAAAGCGCATGGAACCAAGAAACAAAAAATCGAAAAGATCGAAGAATATGTTTTTAATAAATTTGAAAAGGCACGAGAACAACAACTCCCAGTACACGACCTTGACTTGAGACGATGGGCGTTAATGAGTGCTAAAGAGCATTCTTCGAATAATTTCACTGCTTCGCACGGTTGGATTGATAATTTCAAACATCGACACAACATATGCTCAAGAAAAATAACAAAATTTGTTACCAGGCGACAAGTTGAAAGTCAAGATTTAATTAATCAATCAGCTGATAGTTTTGTAGCTGAAGCTCGTAAGATTTTTGAAAAATATGATGAAGAAAATATTCTTAACACCGATCAGATGGGAATAGAGCTGGAACTCCATTCTAATCGTACACTATCATATCAAGGCGAGAAGCTGACTGTCGCTTCTGTACGTTCAATAAATGCAACAACACATTGGTATACCGTTCAGCAAACAATCAGTCTCGGTGGGCATTTAATTGGACCAGTTTTTGTCTGTTTGAAAGAAATCAAAGGCCGAATGTCTGATAATATCAAGGCGCATTTGTTTAAACCAGACAATGTTGTCTGCACATGTAGTGCTTCTGAGAAATTAACCGCTTCATTAGTGGAATATTGGAGGGACCACGTGCTCGCACCATCTTTGTCTGAAAATTCTAAATATCTGTTACTTTTCGACTCGTGGACAACACAGGGAGCTACAAGTCTTTATAAAAATTTTAAAAATCTCAAACGTCTGACAATTCCTCCAAAAACCACATCGTTCATACAACCTTTGGATGTCTATTTTAATAGACAATGGAAGGTTATCGCTAGAAAAGCCTATGATCGAGTACGATTAGATGAACTCAACATCAATATGAGCGAACGAAACAATATTATACGTCTGCAGCCGCTAATTCATAATCAAATAAGCAGTTCTATATTTGTTCCTATGATAAAATTTGCGTGGTACGCTAGCGGTTACTCCAAACAGAATCCTGGTCCGTTTCAAAATGTCACGAAAGTTTGTTTTTTTTTCGATCAAGACAATTGCAGCGAAGAGTCATGCGATCGATCGCCTTTCATCACGTGCAGTTGGTGTCGAAAAGACCTGTGTTTCGATCATTTTTTCGTTAGTTATCACATCCACTAAACTATTGCGTAAAAAAACTAACAAATGATGTTGCAGTTGTTCTAACGGTTTCATTATTAGCCTTAGCTTTTCAATTTATTACATCAGCGAATAAAAGGGTTTTAGGCATGTCTACACCATTCTCACGATGGCTTATGGAAGATGCGTGAAATACTTAAATCCATAAGTATTTTGAAAAAAATAGATTTTTCTTTTAACACATCATTATTGTAATTCATGCA